>JAMKQA010070616.1:0-12223 GCA_024699735.1 Posidonia australis | reverse complement strand
CCCCCCCCCCCCCCCCCCCCCCCCCCCCCCCCCCCCCCCCCCCCCCCCCCCCCCCCCCCCCCCGGGGGGGCTAGTCCCTCGATCGTGCAGCTTCCAAGTGCATGTTTCGACTCCTCTCTAAGGTATGGTAGGAGTAGAGTTATGTTGCACGTCTCTTGCTCTTGAGCTGACTTCTGTCTTCGCCTTCTGTCTTTTATTTCTTTTATGCCTATGCGGATGTATATTTCTTTTCTAGCTCACTCGCTTAGTCTTACTCTATCATTTTATCTTCCTCTTGGAGTGCAGGATCTTCGAGGAGTTTAGACATTTTGTTTGGCTCTAATGGATGGTGGCTCTCTCGTTGCTTGGTCATCTAGATAGTGTCCACTGAGGAAGAATAGTCCGATCCGACGTAGGCAGGCTTTTCGATTCTTGTCATCAGACAAAATTATGAGTATGCAAGAGAATGTTTTTGTTGCTATTTGATTTTTTGATTTTTTTTTCATATTTTCAGGCTTTTCTAATTTTTTGATTTTTGTATGTTTTAATGCATGGTGATTATGATGATGCAGAACAAGAAATAATAGAGAAAACAAAGGAAAAGGGTACGACTCTGGTCCCTACTACTAGTTTCTTTATTGATGCCGCTTTATTTAAGCTATCGGGGTTACTGGCTAATCTGGCAGTACCGTCGAAATATGGTGACGATTGAGGCTACTGGAGCCGAGGATGATGTCTTATGTCAAGATCTAGAGTGCTAGCAGTCTCAATGTTGCTTTAGGCTCCCCGCGGAAAGGTCAGAAACAAATGGAGTAGTCAAACTGATGAGATTAGCAGGATTCATCAGGGAAACACCAGAAAAGGACAGACAGGAGAAAGGAAGAAGACCCCCGAGCCTTTGACATCCTCATAGTCTAGGAATTCAATCGAGGATGTGTTAGATTGGTCCAGGTGCACTAGTGTAGGTGTGTGAGTGTGGGTAGGTGTTAGTGTGTGGGACGCCTCCTGCAAGGCAACACTGATGACCATCCAATCAATCAGGCTTTGATCAGCATCTCACAAAGTGATGCAGCCATCCATCGAATGCCAGACATGAGAGTGGAAGCAGTAGTATGTACTCGTATCATACCACTGAAAGATTGGATTCAATAGCTAATGAGGGTTTGAGAGCCTCAGTAACGACTCAACCTTAGGGAAAAAGACACTCAACGACTCCTCGAGAGGAGTGTAATCTCCTTCAACGCGACGAGGTTGCTTTCACCCAGGTTGTTGTCCTTGCCGAGCTAGTGTGACATGATGCATTGGCTCGACGGTGGAGTGTGTGTATGCAATGCATGGAGGGCTAGATGCAAGTTCTAACTAATCCGGGTCAGGTTGACTCTCTACATCAGCAGGCTCTATAGAAGATTCGTACGCGACAACTGCCCTCTTGGTGTAGACAGTGTTAGTGACATTGTTGGTGTTCTTACCAAAAGTGGTAGCCTGTCTGACGAACGTTGAGAATGCAGGGAACTTCCCACTTTGCAACGAACTTTCTATGCAGGCGCTTGCCCGAATCAGGAATACAAAGGATGCAATATGCTGAATGCTGAGCAAAGCCATTGTCGCTAGTTGTGCTCCTTTGATGATGATCTCGATAGACTCCCTGTCAGAGGATCTATCTTTAATCTGGGAGGCTAGTATGTGCCAGGGATCGACGTACACTCCAAATGGCTGGAAGGGCTTTTGCTTGATAACAACTAGATCCTTGCGTCTAGGGATCAAGTCGATTGAAGGAACGCTATTCTAGGAACGCATGACTAAGGCCGTCCCAAGTCTGGAAAGTGATCATGTCTAACGAAGTGAACCGCTTGAGGGTAGGCTTGGTTAGACTCTTTTGGAATAGGCAGATCAAGAGTCTCTCATAGCTGTGAAGCTACGCGAGGACTCCATAAAATGCCTTCAAATGTGATATGGGGCAACCTTTACCATTAAACTTCTCGAATTCTAGGATGTGGAAATTCGGAGGGAGTGTCACCTTTGGAAATTAGTAGAGGTTCTGGAACTGATAGGATTGGCAGTCTCCGCCTTGCACTTGTTGAAGTGCTCTTTCTAGATTGCCTATCTTGGTAAGGAGGGCGTCTGAAGTTGTTGCTGTGGAGACAAACGTGGTTGAGGTAGGTACCATGTATGTTGTATGAGTCACGCATGTGCACTTCTCCGAATCCACCCACATGCCTCTACGTGTCGAGACATGGAAGCCAACATACCCGAGCAAGGATGTAGTGTGTGGTGGTACTATGATACATGAAGTGGCCTATGTCTGATGCAAAGATGGATGGGAAGCATGTTGTGTTGTGTGTGGTGCAGAGTGTGGGAGTAATAGCTGTTGCACCGGCATGGAACCGAGCAATGAGCTCGAGGAATGTTGTGCTTCTACCAAGCCGAGAGGCTGGCCACCAGATGATGGAGATGAATGTTATGAAAAGTGTAGTGTGAATATAGGAGACAGGAAGACATTATCATCGTCGGAGCTGTGAGTAGCTAGAGTAATGGTGAGGGCATAGGTGTGATGAAGTCAAATTGTGCAGCTAAGGTGCGAACTAGGACCTCAGGGGCCGAAAGAAAGGAGAGAAGTTGGATCAAGGGTCAAAGCCAAGTGTTGCAACTTCTAGAGGAGAGTGAGCAGATGCTACACTTGCATGGTAGAGGTCCCCTCGATGGGTGCGCCGAAAGGAGAAGGCATAGACATAAATGGGAGCATGAAAACAATGAAGGCAACAGGAGAAGATCCTACAGGAGGAGCAGGTGGGGACGGAGGGACCGAAGTTAGGACCCCCTTTGGAGTAGCAGGAGGAGACTTGCTGGTCTGCTTGGCCATAGCAGTCCACGAGCGGGCACGAAGAGGGCCTCGATGAAGGGAAGAGGCACAAACCTGAAGAAGAGCTATGGTCGGAAGTGACACTAGCTTGGAGACAAAGAAAAAGACTACGCAAGACAACCCCCAAAAGAGACACTTAAGCTCCTGACCAAGGACCTCGCACAAGCTACTTGTGGAGATAGGCAGAAACAGTAGGTTTGCAGGATAGAGTTGTGGTAGCTAGGCTTTTGATCACAAATGAACTCAAACCCTGATTTAGTCACAAAGCCTATGAAAGCCCATTAAAATCCACCAAAGCCCAAGAAGGCCAAACCCAACAGCCACTCCTCAGTCCAACAGCCACCAATGATTTGAGTCGTGATCCAAGGCCATACAGGCGCACCATATAACTACACCAGACAGGTGCACCTTTCTGGCACACCATACAACCGCACTAGACAAGCGCACCTGGCCGGTTCCCTCATCACGACCGTCGATCGCTGTTAGTGTTGGGCAAGTAGCGGGGGTGCGTGGGGGACAGCAAGGTTGTTACAAGTTGTTAGTCTGTTAGGAGGTTTTTAGTTTGTTATGGAGTTGGTTAGCTGTTAAGACTTGGTTACAGGTCGATGCAGGTTGTTACAGCTACCGGAGCTTCACCTATAAAAGGACGGCAGTAGAGCGAAAAAAGAGGAGGAGCAAGAGAAAATTGAGAGAGGAGCTTCTCATAGCTTTTTCTCCCAATTAGAGCTACTAGAGTGATCATGGAGCAAGGAGGAAGCTCGTGGAAGGGAGAATTCTGAGTTTCCAGTCGTCTCCGACGAGCTCCGACGGTCTCCGACGAGCTCCGACGGTCTCCGACGAGCTCCGACGGTCTCCGACGAGCTCCGACAGTCTACCTCAATGCCAAACCAGGTACGCCCTCTACAGACATCCATACATGTTAAGAATGCACTCCTAGGTCCCCCTCTATCTTCCTTGATCAATTCCAACAGGTCCAGAGGTCTCCTCTAGTCAAAATTGAGCTCCTAGGCCTCGACGGAGCGGTTTTCCGGTGGCCTAGGTGGGGACACGAATCCATTGGCTGATTCGAGCCCTAGAGCCTTGTACCTCCTTCCTAGACCTCTCTCTTGCTTCTCCACCCGTCGAAACGCCGTTCCAGTCACTGCGAAAGCCTCCACCAGAAGATCGCCAGAGTCGCGCAACGTCGCCATTGCTAGAGAAGACGACTGGAACTAGTAGTTGATCGTGAGCCTCCATCCCTGCTGTGCTTCTCCGATCATCCAGAAACGCTCCACGACACTCCCCCTATGCTCCGGAGCAGCCCAGACCTCTTCTTAAGCCTCGAGCGACCTCCCCAGTCAAGCTCACCGGAGGGGACAGAGACGACGGTGAGCAAGATCAGAGGGTGAGGGAGAAGCGCCATTCGTGCCTCCGGATGAAGGGAAATCCTCCTCTCCACGTCCCCAAGCCTCCGGGAGCTCAGAGACGCTGCGCTGCTACCTCCAAAATCTTCTTCTTCTCCGGCACCGTCGTCGGAGTCGTGTCGACGGTGATGGGGATGGACAGCCAGTTCTGGCCGTCCGATCCTAGATCCAGACCACTGGATCATCCCCTCCTCTTCTCCTCTTGCTCTCTGCGCCTCCTGATCTCTGATTAGGCTTTGGGATGCTCTGGAGAAGCATCCCCGGCGGTTGTCGACGGCGGAGTTCCGTCACCGATGACCGTCGATGCCTTTTCTTTTGATAAATAAAAAATTATTTTTCTTTTAAAATAACTTCTGAAACTTTTGTTCTGTTACATTAAGGTCCTTCGGTTCTTACAAGTAGGTCCTTTTCTCTTACAATTAGGTCCTTGCATTTTTTAAAAAATCATTTGAATAAAGTTTGAACTGAAAATATTGCAATGTGCCCCATGAGTTTTCCAAATAATGTTTTCTAGGCTTAAAAGATTGATAAAAACCCCTAGAATTCCTTTTCATGCACTAAAGTCCAACTTTTTGCATAAAGAACCCTGAACATTACTGAAACTCTTCTAAATACATATTTCTCTGGTTAAATTGCCTTTTAGCCCTTGAAATAATTCTGAATGCATATTTCTCTGGTTAAATTACATTTTAGCCCCTGAACTTTTCTGAAATTATTCTGAATGCATATTTCTCTGGTTAAATTGCATTTTAGCCCCTAAACTTTACATATTTCACACTAAATGCATGTTTTCTAGGGTAAAATTACTGAATTGCCCCTAAAACTTTCTGTTTTCAAACATGGATTCTTTTTCTTGCATATTTTACCTTGAATTTCCACAGAATTGCATTAAATGCATGTTTTGATGGTAAAATTGCATTTGACCACTAGGAATCTTCAATTTGACCAAAAAAGCACTGATTTACACATTTGACCCTAGATTTCTTCAAAATTACATGAAATGTGTTTTTCTATGTATTTTTGATAATTTAGCTTCAAAATTTCAGTTTTCATTTAGAATTTGGGTTTTTTGCACAAAGGCCCCTGGAATTTTCATTTTTACACTCTCACATGCATTTTGCATATTTTGTTGCACCTTTTCATGCAAATTTTCTCACATTTTCTTCCTTACATTGTGGACGCATTTCTAGCTCATTTCAAGCTCGATTTTTCATTGTTTCTTGGATTTTTTCCGATTTTCGCATTTTTAGATTTGATTTGGCTTTCCATCACCCGAGGGCGTACATTAACAGGTTCACAATGCCAACATTGTCCCGAATGAGGATTATTTTCCCTAATTTGATTTTCTCGGATTTATTCGAGTTTCTGCTGTTTTGCGTGACGCTTTGTAAGAGAGTTTTCTCGATATTTACGATTTTCCTCATCGCCCACGGGCGTACAGTAAAGCGGCCTTCTTAATGCCTACATTTGTCCCTCAGATTAACTTTTTCCCTTTTATTCGTTTCTTCTCTTTGATTTGGCATGTTTTCTAGTCATCTTTAGCATATGCATTCAGAATAGGCAAGCACACATCCAATAGAACATTTAGCAAGTAGGAAACCTAGAAAGACCGAGTTTCTCGGACGCATGGGGGTGCCTAACCCCTTCCCCATGCATAACAAGAATCCATACCCTTTCTCTTGCCCGCATTGATTTGTGCATTATATCCATTAGGCACGGAGCATACATGTTTTCTTCATCTTGTTTGCTTCTTGGTTTTCTTTCATGTTTGGTTTTCCTCGTCTTTCCATTAAAAGACTAGGTGGTGAGTCCTTTCCTTATCCTTTCTCATCCTTCCTTGGTGTTTCCGAGTTTAGTCTTCTTCTCCGGATTCACCATCTTCGCCATGACCGTATCGGGACTCCTCGTGTGCTTCCACGCACCGGTAAGGAGAGCCGTGCAAGGTTCCACCGGCATGGTCATAGGAACTGGCGACTTCGCTGAGGATAACTAGATTCTGGCTTTGGTTTTGATTCCCTCACTTGTCTTTGGTCTATATACTTTGTGTTTGTTTGCTTGTTCTATTTGCTTGTACATATTTGACTGAACATGCCTTTTTGTGCCTTTTTACACTATTGCCATGCCACCACACATGCACATGACCTAATTCATGCTTTTTTGTCGATACTTGCTTTTATTCACCTACTTGTGAGCACTACACCAGCACATGCCATTTTTCTTGTTGATTGACTTTTTAGATGTCATGATTGTGTGTTTTCTTCCCTTTATTTGTATTTGCCATGATTAGGAGAGTAGAGACATATTTGCTTCCCTATCTGGTTAAAATAAAACACACAAACTCAGATGAACAAATAATAAGGCATAACTAGAGACAAATGCTCACAATTCGCCCCATGGTTTAATAAAACGCAAGTAAAAGACACAAAAACATACTGCATGAATGATCATTTTAGAAAGCATGCATTTTCTCCTCTGAGTCTACCCATAGTTCGCGAAGGACAACTCTAGTAGCCCGTTCTATAGCTTTGGCGTAGGGCGTGTTGCTATTTTGTCCCCCCTAGTCTAGGGTCGTGTCGGTGCTAGTAGAGGGTACAGCTCCATGCTACTGTAGGAGACGAGGCTACCAACGCACCACCCGTTCACTGCCTGTGCTTTTGCCAGGATTTAGAACGGGAACCTACTTTTTTGACCAAAGTCAAAACCTAAAACCCATGAGTGTGTCCTATGTGGTCAACCCCATATGGGACATGCATGGTGAGAGAGTGCACTTTAGGACATTCATCTGCATTGTGTGTCATGGCATGCCACTTTAATAACAAGCATTTGTCTTCGCGTCATTGTCTAGGTTCTGATACTTGTTTCTCTTGCCTGTTTTCTCAGGTAGCTTGTTGCGAGGTCCTCAGCTAGGAGCTCGGGTGTCTCCGTCGCGGGTGGCCTCCCATGGTTGTTTTCTCTTGCCTTTTCCAAGTTATTGGTCACTTTTTGACTATAGTTCATCTTAGAGTTCGTGCGTTTGTCTTTTTTCCGCAGCTCCTTTTGTTTTACTTGCGGTTAGCCATGGCCCTGTAGACCCGCAAGCCTCCAGTTATTGTTCTGAAAGGGGTCCCATGCTCAGATCCTCCTTCTCTCACTTTGACTGCTTCTTCTTCCCTCTATACGTCCCAATTTAGGAATCATGGAGGATCCTTATCTCCTCTTCTGGGACAATGGCAGACACAAGCCGGTCTAAGGCGCGTCACTGATTCGACTGCGGTGACTACCACACGGGTCCCAGAAGTTCTACCAACTGCACCCTACTTCTAGGGCCCTCCTACTTCAGGAGTTCAACTAGCTGCGGTTTCATCTGTTTTAAGGGCCATTCCTGTTCCACTCTTGCCTTCTAACCTATCTTTTGATGGATCTTCGGCCACACAGGCTCAGTACTTGAGAGCTTTGGCTTGAGGGTTCGAGCGCATGGCCCTTTCTCTTGATCACGTTGAGAGTCCTCCTCTTTCGACCTCTGAGGTTCTAGTGCAGACCACTATAGCATTGCAGGCTCACCCCACTACATTATTGCCCATATCATCGCCTCAACGTCACACCACTTCGGCGATGGGGGCGTTATCTTTGCCTCCTACACCACAATTGCATTGGTCACAACATGCATCACAACCACCTAGGAATCAACCCATTAGTCGTGCGAGAGTACAGCATTTCTCGAGTCCATCGCCTGGAGCTGTACCGGTGCCGCAGCTGTTGCTCTCGCGCTCAACACCACACACAGCACAGCATACTTAGAAACCACCTCAGCATCAGGAGCAGGTCCCAACACGTAGGTCGTCACTGCACGCTAGGCACACACCTCCCACTGTCAAGCCAGTGCATCTCGTCGCATCGGCTCAACAAGGACTGCAACCTAAGAAGAAATGAGGCCGTCGCGTTGATGGTGACTACACTCCTCTGGGTGAGCCACTCAGCGCTGTTTTTCCTCAGGTTGTGTCGCTTCTAAGACTCCTGAATCTACATCCCCCATCAACTCCACTCCCTCCATGGTACGATGCGAGCGTATACTGTGATTATCATCGAGCCTTGGGGCATTCGACTGATAATTGCCACACACTGTGGGATGTTGTACATACTTTGATCGATAGTGGGACTATTGTTGTTGACACGCGGGGTGCAGCACCCACATCCATGTCTCCATCCTCACCAGCATTAAGGTCAGTACACACCACATACACACACTCCACCGTTGAACCAGTGTATCACGTCGCACCGGTTCGACAAGAACAACAACCTAAGCAGAGGCACGGTCGTCGCACTGAAAGTAACTTCACTCCGCTTAGTAGGCCATTGAGTGACCTCTTTCCTCAGATTGTGTCACTTCTACGACTCCAGACCCTCGTCCGCCACCAAACCCACTCCCAAGGTGGTATGACGTAGGTGCGCATTGCGATTATCATCGAGCCCTGGGACACTCGACCGATAATTGTCACACTCTCCGGGATGTTGTTCAGAGCTTGATCGACAAAGGAGCTATTGTCGTCAATGCACAGGAGGCATCACACACATACGCCTGCACACACGCTTGCACGTACACGTGCACACCCTAGAATAGCCAACCTTACCGTGTCTGAGTCTACAAGCTCCGAGGATATTGGAACCTCAGTGGTTTTCCCCTTTCTCCTAGTTTTTCCCAAGGAATCCATCGAGCCTCTTTTTTCCTAGCTTGTCCTCTCTCTGCTTCTGTCTGGTAGCACATGTGTATGCCGCTCTTGTTCTTCTTCCCCATTTGCCTAGTTTGTCCTCTTTTCTTTTCTCGATTCAGTCCGACAATACTTACGTGTGCCACTCTTGTTCTTTTCCCTTTACGGGGGGTCTGACCTATAGTTTACCAATTTGCCATGCACCGATCTGACCCAGCATGTGCAAATACCCTGGATCAAGTAGGAGACAACCATCTCAGCAGATGTCAACTCCAACAGAGATACAATCCTAATGTCACCAGCAGATTCAACATTCACAGTGACAGTCTTAGTTCCAATAAAGCTTTTGATGGCCTCGGATACATCTACCTTGATTCTGGTTTCCAGTGGCACTGCTAGGAGTTACTATAAACCCCAATGGCATCGACAAACAACAACAACAAGGACTGGAGTTGTATCCTTTCTCTTTGTTCTCTTTTGTTTTTTTCTTTTTGCATCATCATATACCAAAACACACAAAAAAAAAAAGGAAAAGCACAAAAGATTAAAAAAAGGGGGAAAAAAAAGAAGGAAAAAACACAAAACAGGAAAAAACATTAAGAACAATTAAAAAGGGGTAGTTTGCTTGTCACTAACATTCTGCCTGATGATGAAAATTGGAAAATCTCGCCAATGTCAGAATGGATTATCTCTCCTCAGTTGTCACTACTTAGACAACCAAGTTAGCATGGGAGCCACCGAACATCAAAGCCAGACGAAATGTCCAAGCTCCACAAGGATCCTGCACCTCCAAGAGGGAGATAAATTGATAGGGGTGACTGAGAGTGTGGGCCAGAAAAGAAAACATACATTCGCAAGGGCATAAAAGAATAGAGAAGACAGAAGGCAAAGACAAAAGTCAGCCTAAGAGTGAGAGGCATGCATTGTACTCTACCCTTACCATACCTTGGAGAGGAGTTAGAGTATGCGCTCAATAAAATTACACCTTTGAGGGAGTGACCCACCCTCTTGCAATAAAGGCCTCCTGAAAAGATCGGGCACTTATTACCTCCAAGACAAGGTTAGAGTGAAACCGCACGTCTATGAGGGAGTAAAAGAAAAGACAATGATATCAAAAAGAAAAAGTAGGTGTAGGACCTTAAAGAGTTTGGCATGGAGCCAGCTCCATCGCAATACCATACAGTGAGTTCAAGTGCCACTATTACCCAACGAGAGCCACCTAACGACTTGCAAGTCTTTGTAGTGGCAATTGAGTCGAAGGAGTCATCCTCGACTAACAGGCATACAGCTTTCCAACCTAACTGAGGGCATACAAGCAACTGAAAAAAACAAGCAAATAACCCAGATAATGAAATCATTGAACAAGCAAAGCAATAGATGCAGACAACAAGCAATTGAAATCACAAGGCATGCATTTCTTGAAGTTAACATAGCCAAGTACGTGTTTGCAGCCAGAGCACAATGACATAGTAAGTAACAGAACAGAGAATAGCCAGCCTAAGATAGACTATGATGTATCACATTACTTCTTGCCATCGGAGTATAGCTCCGGACAATGGATGAATATACATGCTTCCAGTCAGTGAACAAGTGTGTCTCTGGCCTCAACCAAAATCAGTCTACACATTTCAGTGACTCAAAGTGTGCCTACAATCACAGTATAATCCTCAAGTCTTTACATCTTCAAGTGGTGCCCAACACTTCCCGTGATAGCCTGCCTCGATGCCACAGGCATCTATTTTGCCTTGGTATCTCCAGATCTGACTTCTATTTTCATTGGACATTATTCACCTTTTATACTAGGGGCATGTTAGCTGCTTTCTAGCTGGGCTCACACAATCTGTTACTTGGTTCATCAAGGGCAAGTCAATTGTTCTCTAATCAGGACCTACACGTCAAGTGATTAGCGGAGACAACAGCATGACTATGGACTCTATGCAGCAATTCAGAATTTGGAGAATACAATAAGGAGAATGTCCTACAGTAGTGTGGCCAAATACAGAGCTATCCAAACACCACGGTTGAACAAAATACATCTTAAACATACCAAGTAGAGGCAAGTTACAATCTAGATCAAAGGCTTGATCGAGTTGCCACAATTCCTTCTATCTTCCAAGTACAATACAGGAAAACATTTGGGTGCACATACTTCCAGTCACTTGATGAATGGATCACTTTCTTCGACTGGTGATGGTCTCAAGTACTCCAGTGGTTCAAGGAACATCTATAGTTACAGTCTGGCTTCCAAGACCCCATACCCTCAAGTGATGTTCACCCAGTCCAATACTAGGGGCATGTCAGCAGCTCTTTGGTCAAAAGTCACGTACAAAACACCAGCTACAATGTAATTGAACCAGAGTCTTTGACCAGGGGCATGTTAGTTGGTCTTTTGTCAAAAGACAAATACAAAGCACCAACTACAGTGTAACTAAGCCAGAGCCTTCGACCAAGGGCATGTTAGCTACTCTTTGATAGAAAGTCACGTTTCAGGCACCTAACAGAACATCCACTTACTATGTAACTAAACTAGAGCCTTTGACCAGGGGCATGTGTAGACACCCCGATTTTGAGGTAGTTCATTGATAAGGCCTCAATTGTTGCTTTGGATATGGCTGACCTTTGGACCAATCCCCAAGCCCGCAGCAAGCCCGCAGCCCAGTTAGAAAACCAGACCAATAGGGGAGAGCACCTACCCAGCACACCTAGCTAGCACATCAACCCAGCACACCTAGCTAGCACATCAACCCAGCACACCTAGCTAGCACACCAACCTAACGCACCTCCTAGCACACATAGGCGACGCACTTTTCTAGCGCACCTCCCTGGCACACAAGGCTGCGACTGCTGGCTTTCCACCTTCCTTGGTTGTTACCTCCAACAGCGAATGTGCCGTGGAATATTCCAGGCTCTTCGTCTGCGAGGCCCTCCATATACTCGTAACTCACCCATGAGAGCTCCCTATAAAAGGACCTCCATAGGCACAATTTTGGAGGGCCACAAAAGAGAGACAAAAAAATCCTGAGAACTGAGAATTCTGAGCAAGAACCTTGCACCCAGCCATTTTCTGCTCTAAAACCCAACCTCTGCACGAGTTTCTCCACCAACCCAGCAGCGTATTTTCATTCCCTGGAGCACCCCCTTGCGTCCTAGAGCCTTCCAAAGCAACGAGGTTTTCTTATCTGTGATATTGCAAGAGGGAACACATCGAGAGCCATTTTCTGCTCTAAAACCCAACCTCTGCACGAGTTTCTCCACCAACCCAGCAGCGTATTTTCATTCCCTGGAGCACCCCCTTG
>JAMKQA010070615.1:0-10184 GCA_024699735.1 Posidonia australis | reverse complement strand
TTAGCAGATATATTTACAAAACCTCTTGATGAACAACAATTTGTAAAAATTAGAAGAGATCTAGGTATTTGTCAATTATCAGACATATCATAAAAAAATCACCTTGTATGAATTTTCGGCATACCGAAGTTATCTGCCGAAAATTACTGGTTCGGCATACCGAAAATAAATTGGTATACCGTTTTTATGACAGATTTTTTTCAGAAGGTTGAATTCGGCATACCGAAAATCTCCGGTATACCGAAATCCCCTGTATCTATTTTTCGGTACACCGAAGCATGTACTGATTCATCATCTGAAATTTCCTGAGGATAATTTCAGCATACCGAAATAATTTTCGGTATACCGAATTACCCGCAAACCGCGTTTTAAAATCCAAAATCTAGGGTTTTTCTTATATCCCTTTAAATATCGGTCGACCATTTCCTCCGCCAACCACTCCCTTCTCATTCGCGAAACCTAGGAATCTTCCTCCTCCTCCATTTCCAACCCTTCTTCGCTCCTTCCATCTTCTTCCAATGGCTCCCAAGAAGATGTTCACGTCAAAGAGAAAGAGAAAGCAAGGGGAAAGCTCTACGGAAGAACCAAATCCTCAACTTCCGAAGTACCGATTCGTGGACAATGAAGCTGAGAAAGCACATAGGGAGAGATTCGCAAATAGAGAGGTACTCACTGGAAGAAGAATCATATTCGATGAACTTGAATCAATAAAACCTCTTTTTGATTTTCATTGTCTAGTTCCTTTCCTAAGTTCTATAGGTGATAGGTTGTTCTATCCCACATTAGTTTCACAATTTTATGCCAACATCACAGTTTCACATTCCTTGGCACATTCTTATATTTGTGGAACACTTATAGAGTTCGATGATGTCTTACTAGGGCAACTATTCAAAATCCCTTATTCTGGTACTGACATCACTCTCTCCATATATGAACTAGATTGGTCCTATGCCGAAATGAATAAGGTAGTCTCCTTAAACCCTAGGAGTCAATCTAAACCTACAAAAATTAACCAACTTACCAAACAATCTAGGATCATTGCCTATATTGTTGCTGCAAACTTAGTTCAGAAAAAAGGGCATCAAGACGAACTTAGTGAACTCACCTTCAAAGCCGTCTATGCCATCACTCAAAAAATTCCAGTAAATTAGGATCAAGTGATTTTCCATTGTATCACTCATGTGAAAACGAAATTATTTTTTGGTCCTCCTTTGACATATCTTTTTTAGAACTATGAAATATGTCTAGATGATGAACCATGTCTTGCTGTCAAAACAAAACCCTTAGGAAATCAAGCTGTTGCCAAAATGGAACAATCAATCGAACATCACAATAAAATTCACAATCTTCCAGTGGGTTCCTCTTCTACACCTTCACAACCACAATCGAAACCCGACTCAAGCTCTGAAGATGAAGCAGACGAAGAATCAGAAATTTCCAAGAAATTGGATGCACTTCAACAAAAGATGGCTGAAATCACTCTTCAACAGTCACAAATACTGGACATTCAACTCCAACATTCGAAGCTTATTTCAGAAGTGATGCTTCAACAGAATCAGAAGCATCAAGAAGTGATGCTTCAACAAAATCAGAAGCATCAAGAATACATGGACACAATCAAAAAGCTAACTGATCGTGTTGAGGCGTATCAAGACACACTTCAAGAATATCACTAGGATATTCTTGAGCATATTAATCCGCCTTCTCCTTGATTGAATGTCTTTTTCATTATTTTTGGCTATCTTGAGCAAAGGCTTGTACTTTTGACTATCTTTTTATATATTCGATGAAATTTATATATATTGAATGTCTTGAATGTCTTCTTGATTCCTTTATATATATATGATTTTTGATTATGTCAAAAAGGGGGAGAAAATAGAATATGAAAATTATATGACATATAATTGTAAAATTATAAGAGAATATCAACATGACAAAGGGAAGCTTAGCTTTAGAGGGAGAAAAAGCCAGAAGAAGCTAGGTTTAATCTAAGGGTGAAAATAGTCAAAATGACTCTTAGAGTCTACATTTTTAAATTTGATATTCAAAATATTTTGATTTTGTCATCATCAAAAAGGGGGAGATTGTTAGAAATATCTTTGGTTATTTTGATGATTAAACAAATGTAATTATTTGTTGTAAATTTATACTCAGAAAAAGGATTAAGTTGTTAAAGACAAAAATCATATATTCATTAAGTTTCTCAGTTCATATCAAAAACGAAATACCGAAGAAATTTCGGCATACCGTTAAGACAAAAACGGCATATCGTAAGAGAAACGGCATACCGTAAGAGAAACGGCATACCGAGTCAGGGAAAAACAGAACGTGCGTCAGAAGAAATAATACATTCGTCGACCTTCTGATTCCATGAAGAGGAAAAGCTAATCGGCAAACCGAGAAAAAATGGCATACCGAATCAGAAGAAAATGGAACATGCGTCGGAATTCTGAAGAGCTGAGGAATCAAAGAAAGATGCAGAAACGGCATACCGATAGAAAATGACATACCGTTTCAGGAGAAATCGGTATACCGAAATAAAAACGGCATACCGAATTGGCCGTAAAATGCAGACTGAAGGACAAACGGCACACCGAAGGACAAAATGGCATACCGAAGGACTAGCCGTTTGTGACTGTTATTGTGGTCGTTAGACAAAATTGATGAAGGTCTCTTGACTATAAATAGGACTCATTTATGCCTCCTTAGAGACACACATTGAATACTTGTAATTCATTATTTCCTTTAGTCATTTACTCTCCTCACAAGCATTCTGTAAAGCAAAGTGTTGTAAACCAGTCTTGTGAGAAAAGATCTCGATTGTAAAGCTTCAAAGAAATGGCTCTAGCTTCTCGGGATTAGAGAAGTGGAAAGAGCAAGAGAGGAGTTGGTGGAACTACCAACAAGTAAGTTCTCTTTCGTTTAAGAATAAGGGAAAAATCTCAAGAGGGTCTTGAGGAGTGGACTAGGCGGGGTTTGCCGAACCACTATAAATTACTTGTGTTTTTCAATTACTCTCATCCCCTTCTTGTGCTTTTAATCTTGGTGTGCATGATAAGTAGAAATTCATAAATCAAATTACTTATCATTTCTGATTATTGTTAAAATTGATTATAGAAATATCAAAAAGTAAAATTCTCTATTCACCCCCCTCTAGAGAAGCCTTTCGATCCTACAGAGCGGAGCACTCCCGTGGTCGTGGTTGCGTCGTGGTCGCTGGAGTTGGCTGGAGAATCGCGAGAGCTCGTTTGAGGTACATATCCCCAATTTTATGTGTAGAAATCATGTAAAATAGTAGAAATGCCTAGGATGCATGTAAAATAGGCTAAATTTAATGTTTTAGAATTTTTGGGAATTTATTGTGGCATTTATGGATATTTATGGTGGTTAGTGTGTTTGGGTCATTTTGACCATTATGTCTTTGCAATTTTGTATCTTGATGCATGGTGAATGGATTTTAGTTTTGTTTATTAAGATTTGGAGTAGACTTGAGGGTCTACATCTTATGTTTTATGCATGATTTTTGGTGTTTGCTTAGGGGGTCTGATCGGAGGTCCCATTTGGGGCGATTTTGGACGGTAGGGTTTGGGCCGTTTTCAGCATTTCGTAGAGTTCGACATACCGAACTATTTCGGTGTGCCGTTTATCTGTCAGATTAGGTCCTTTGGTTGAAATTCGGTTGTTCGATTTTGGACGGTCACCCGAATCAGGAGATTTCGATCAACCGAACCATTTTCAGTATACTGAATTTGGCCTGAGTGTTGACCGTTGACCTGATTTGGTCGACCGATCTAGATCGGCCTACCGAACCAAGGAATTTCAGCATACCGAACCTATTTTCCGGCATGCTGAATCAAGGCCCAAACAAGTTTATAAATCTATTTTTCGAGGATTTTCCGGATTGTTTTGTTTTGTCCCATTTAGAGGGATTGTGGGCCGTCAGTGGTGGTCTCCTGGGACCCCTGATGCGCCATTTTGCCGAGGTTTTGGAAGAGTTTTCGAAGATATGGAAATGATTTTGGAAAGTGGATTTCAAAGAAATAGTTGGCCTGTTTTAGAAAATATTTTCTTGGTTTTCTATGTACGGACCGAGACAGTGTGGGATTGTGTCGTCGGGACTAGGGAATGTGACGACATTCTCGATTGGTCAGGTGTGACTCCCTGGTCGAGGTTGAGGGTCGTTGCTTGTAGTTTTGGGCTAGTAGAGCCCTAGTTGTGTTTTTGGCTGGTATGAGCCTAGTTTGTGTGGTTTTGAATAAATGGTTTGCGAAATGAATTTAAAAGGAAAATAGATTATAGTTTTGTTTTCCGTGGTTTTCATGGGGTGCGTATTGGGTGACTTTTGTCACTCATGTTTTTGTTTTGCAGGTGCAGGCATGTAGGGGGTTAGCGTAGTGCATATAGTCTAGAGTCTCCTAGCCGCACACACAGATTCTTGGTAGTTAGATATTTTCTGTTTTGCTTTCATTTTCTCGTAATTTAATTTATTTTAAATTATTGTGGAAAATGTGGGGCGTTACATTTTCACTTGAGCTGTGTGTTTGGTTTTAAGCTAGAATTGACTTAAGATTTGGCTTATGGTTTTAGCTAGATTCTAGCTAAGACAAGATTTGTGATTTGGGCTTGTTTTCTAGCCTTGATTTGTTTATGATTTGAGCTTTGTGTGGACTTATGTTTGGATTGGAATTTAGTTATGGATTTGTTTTCCCCAGAACACATCAAAGTGATTTAATCAAAATTTCAAAAAGAAAATGAGTTTGAGAAAAACATGATTTGAAAGAGAATTTTTGGAGAATTTCTGAATAAGTTTTACAGTTTTTGTTTAAGTTTCAAGAATCAAGATTTGTAGTTTTCTCCTGGTTTTCTGTTGTTTTCTTGGTGGACACATATTGGGTGACTTGAGGTCTCTCACGTGTTTTTTTTTTGATGTTTTGTTCATAAGTGCTGATTAGAGGTGTAGTTCTGTTCTGGTGCACATAGATTGGTGCCACTAGCTGTATACTGGTTTTGGGTGGTTAGATAGAGTTTTCTTTTGTTATTAATTCGTTTTTCTTAATTAATTTTATTAGATAGTACTGTACTTGTATGTAGTGCTATGCAAGGTGTTACACTTCTACTCCACTTGATCGAGATTTTTTTTGTTCCCAGAGATGGCAACTTTATTTTGTTCATATATAAGGTAGGAAATAAAGCATAAAATAAGATATGAAATAAGGGAGGAAATAATGGATGAAATACATACTTTGGAAGATTGACTTGTAGATAACGTTTTATATAATTTTGAATTTTTTGATATGCATTTGTTTTGTTGAAGTCAACCTTATAATATAATGATTGTTCATTATAATATATTGTACGTTTGGTTTTTATGATCAATAGATATGAGGATGAGCATGATGTCAATTTATCAAGTGACGACAATGAACATTATGAGAAGTATGCATGTAACCATCGTTCCTTCTATGCATCTTCTTCAAAAGGTAAAGGAAAGCAAGTCAATAAAAGAAGAATATGACTTGTATTATATCATTTTGAATGGAAATGTAAAATCATTTTAGTGTTGTATTATATTTAGTGTTGTACACAAATAGATATGTAAAACATTATGTTGTAATATATATATATATATATTTTTATATCGGTATGCATATATTTTCTCCTTGCGGTCCGTGAGATTCGAACCTGGGAGGGAGGTGGAAGTTCCACTCCTCCTGGCCAACTGCACCATGATAGTTGGTTATTATGTTGTAATATTAATTGATACATTTTTACAAATTGTGTGCATGAGTAATGTACGTGTGATTTAGTATATTTATGAGTGCATTTGAATGTGGTTTTAGTAGATATATTATGGTAATTTCTATCATTGATAATACTGAGAGTACATTACGTGGACTCGCAATGTCCTCATGAAACTAGTTGTCTGTCTAAGAAATAACAAGGACATAGCGTAAACCTTTCCTTACAATGTCCTCATTATTTCTAGCACGATGACTATTTATTTTCAATTTTTGCAAGCACTTGGTAATTATTTTGCGAGGATATATTTTTGAGTACATTGCGAGGACTGCGAGTAGATTTCCTCGCAATTAGACATGTAAATTAAGCTAGGATGGCCTTAGACCGTCTGACGTGGCTTGTAAAAAGCTTGGTACACAAAAAACATGAGTTGGGCTTGCCCAGGCCTGAAATGGGCTACGAGCAGGCCAGGCCCATGGAGTTGGCTTGCCTAACCTGCTCGGGTAGGCCCATTTTCGGCCCACCTGGTGGGTCAAGCCATTCCAAGTCGGGTCGGCTTGGTATTAAAAAAAACAACCAATGGTTGGAAATCTAGCTGTTGTTTATATAATCGTCAGTTGCCAACATTTATTTAATGAAACATTGGGGTGCAATGTTGCATCCCAATGGTTTTCTTTCTTTCTTCTTCTTCTTATTTTATAAATACTCCCGCACACTTCTCATTTTCTTCACCCAATTCACTCTTCTCTCTATTATCTATTCTCTACTCTACTACAACTATACTCTCATTCTCTAAATTCTTAAGATTCAAGTGGAGAATTCAAGTTTTACTTTGGACTACGTCATAGCGTCTGCTACTCTACTCTTGCCTCAAATAACAAAAAATTCTTTACTTCTAATCCTTTCAATTTCTCTACTCCTAGTCTCTTCATTTTTGGGTTTTGGCTTAAGAATTTTTTTTTATTACCAATTTTTTTGTACATTATAATGGAATATCATTATCATGAAAATGTAGGAAGCCATGATATCCCTACCTATGAGTTAAGCAAGCCTCAAACCACAATATCACAAACATAATCTACAACCACTAAAAAACCTAGGGAACCAAGTTCATGGGTTTGGAAACATATAACCATAGAACCTGCCAATGAATATATTTACTATTGTACTTATTGTGGTCTAGGATACACTTGTTCTAGGGGTAGGAATGTAGGTCATATTTAGGCATTTAATAAAATGTATAGCTACCCATAATAAAGATGATAACATAGATTTAAGGCAATTTAAATTGCATATAGGTTCTAGTGGAATAGTAAATTGGAAATATAATACAAAAAAAGCAAAAAAAGGTCTAACAAAATTTATAGTACAAGATGAACAACCATTTAATTTTTCTGAAAATAGAAGATTTGAAAGTTGTATACAAATTTATTTTAACCCACAATTTAAAGGTCATTCTAGGAATACTATTAAAAATATAATTTATAAAATATTTAGAAAAGATAAAGAATTGTTAATTAAAATATTTTATAGTTTATTATGTAAAATATCATTAACTTGTGATGTTTGAACAGATCTTAATAATTTTCCTTACTTATGTTTAACTACATATTGGATAAACATAGAATAGAATTTAACAAAAAGATTAATTATTTTTAGACATTTTGATCATCCACATACTGAAAAAGCAATAGCAAATATTATAAAAAATATTAAAGAATTTAAAATATATAATAAAATTAATACAATATCTTTTGATAATGCTTCTAATAATAACATTGCAGTAGGAATATTAAAAATAATAATTAAAACCACTATTAAATGGTGATTTATTTCATTGTAGGTATTATTGTCACACTTTAAATTTAATTATATAAGAATGTATAGATTACATTGAGCCTTATATAGAAAATATAAGAGTAGCTATTTTATTTATTCAAATATCACCTAAAAGATTTCAAGAATTTAGATATTTATGTGCAGAATAAGGTTTAAAATCAAAAAAATTTAAACTAGATGTTCAATATAGATAGAATTCAACATATGATATGTTAACTTCATGTTTATCTTATAGTAATATAATTACAACATGTTATAATGTAAGATCTAATTATTTATTAAATGATGAAGATTGACATAATGTTAGCATAATTTATACATTTTTATAATCATTTTATATTACAACTAATCAATTATTTGGTCAATATTATCCTACTAGTTCTCTAGTTTTAATTAATTTATTTAATATTACAAACACTATTTAACAATATAGAAATTTCACAAAATTTGAAAGTATTATTGAAGTGATGGAAAATAATTATAATAGCTATTGGGATGAACCTCCAATGTGGACATGTTTAGCATTAATTATGGATCCTAAGCATAGATTAGTTCATTATATGTAGTTATAGAAGATATTTTTAGTAACATGAATAAACATGAAAAAATAGATGAATTTAACAATAGAATTAAGGAAACTTTATATGCATTATTCAAAGAATATGTTACAAATTATGGTTAAATTAGTTTTAGTACTCATACATTTAGTTTTTAAGAACATATACTAGTAGTAGTAGTAGTAGTAGTTTCATTTCGGAGTATATTAAATAAGAAAAAGGGAAAATATGCAAAATCAACAACTAATAATGAATTAGAAAATTATTTAGAATGTGAATTTGTTCTTAGTGATCTTGAAATGGATAACATAGATGTATTAAAGTAGTAGTCTAGTGTTGCAACTATGTTTCCTATACTTTCTAGAATGGCTATAGATTTATTAATAATTCTGACATTTACTATGGCATTAGAGTCTGCATTCTCTATAGGTAAAAGAGTTTTAAGTAATAAAAGTTGTCAATTATCCAAAAAATCTGTAGAAGCCTCCATGTGCTTGAAGGATTAGTACGATGTAGTTGATCGTCTATAAAACTTATATTTGAACGATGAATTAGAGGATGATGAGAGATCAAATTTAATAGCGACGGGAGCTTATATTAATAATTATAGAATATCAGAATATGAATAGATGTTTTTGTAATTTTTTTAATTTATATTAATGTAATAATTGTAAATGTAAAAATAAAAAATATTGAATATCTTATGTATTTTTCAAGTTTTTCTGTGTACACCAATTATTTAATAATAAATATATTTTTTTAAGTTAAAAAAAATCAACCTAATGGATTGACCTAGCCTAGCCCATGGCCCGGTCCAATGGTGGCTTATGGACCCTGCACGACCTAGGTGTTGTAAAAGCCGACCTAGCCTAGACCTGCCCAGTTCATTGTGTAGGCTGGCCCAACCTGCCTATATGGGCCCAAGGTTTTTTGGGCTAGGCTGGTCCAACTTGACCTGATTATGGGCCATTGCAAAGATAATATTTCCTTGTAATGTCATAGTAAGAACCTTTAGCAAGGACCTTGCGATGACATATGTTCTCACAAATTTCTATTTTTCTAGTCATGTGACTACTCAGGATGACGTGGGTATTTATAATGGAGCACAAGAGTGAGGCTTTCAAAACCTTCTAGTAGTCGAAGCTTTTGTTAGAGAATTAGATAGATAAGAAGATCACATGTCTTCGTACAAATGATGGTTTGGAGTTCTAATCTCCTGAATTTAATGACTTCTAAAAAGATGAAGGAATTTCTAGACATCGTACAATTAGGGATACACCATAGTAGAATGGTGTAGCAGAATGCATAAATAGAACATTATTGGAGAGGGCTTGTTGTATGCTCTTTAATGCTAGATTAAAGTGGACATTTTGGGCTAAGGTTGTGAGTACAACTTGTTCCTTAGTGAATCATGGTTTTGCAATTGCCTTCAACTGCAAAACTCTGTTTGAGGTATGATTTGGAAAACCTGATGATTATTCTACTCTTTGAATATTTTGTTGTCTTCCTTATTATCATGCTAGTCGAGGTAAATTACAACTAATGGCAATAAAAGGGTTATTTATAGGCTATGGTGTTTGTATATGTAATCATGTCAGCAATTACTTGTGCGAGGCGTGAAAGGCCAAATGCATGAGATTGAATAAAGTCATGGCGAAAACCACAATGGAAAAGCAATAATAGAGAAAATAAAGCAATGGAGTCGCCACCTAATCTATTTAAAAACAGAAGAGAAGGAAAACCATATGAAAATAACAAAAACATCAAAAACGATGCAAATATGCATAAGATCTGTGCCAAGGGTATGGTCATTGTGTGCCAGAATAGGGCAAGGATCCCAGCACCCCCGTGTGCCCAACAAGTCGGTCTCTTATGACTTTCGCTCGCTTAAATTGCTATGTTGGCTTAAAACTTGTTTTTGTATGTCCAAGGACAATATGCAATGCTATGCCAATGAATGCTACCTATGTCTAAAGACAAATGCTTAATGCCATGCAATAACAAGTTAAGGACATATCATTAGGGGGGGGGGGGGGGGGGGGGGGTGCG
>JAMKQA010070614.1:0-10219 GCA_024699735.1 Posidonia australis | reverse complement strand
CCTCGGTATGCCAAAAATAATCTTCAATCTGCAATCCACGAGCAAAACGGTATGCTGAAAATCCAACGGTCTGCCGTTTTCTCCTGAAACGGTATACCGTTTTATGACGGTATGCCGTTGTTTCGCATTGTCTTCATTTTCTCATTTGCTTCGGAGTTCCGCTGCTTATGCCGTTTTTTACTGAAACGGTATGCCTCTCCATCTACGGTATGCCGTTTTCAATTCTTCTTTTGTTCTTGCGGAGCACCGTTGTTCATACCATTTTACACTGAAACGGTATGCCGATTCTGACTCCGGTAAGCCATTTCTGATACATTGAATAAACACTTGTATACAATTTGAAACTATATAGAAAACACTTTATAATCTTTTTCATCCTTTAATATTTATGAAAATATGCACTCATAAGTAATCATCAAAATTAATGCATTATTTCTAGCAAAAATGACCCAAACCGCACCAACCGCCATAAATGCTCATAAACACCACAATAAATTCTCAAAAATTTTAAAACATTAAATTTAGCCTAGATTACATGCATCCTAGGCATTTCTAACATTTTACTTGATTTCTACATATTAAATTGGAGGTACATACCCCAAAATGACCTCCAGTGACCACCGATGAATTCTGACGAACCCTAGTAGCCCCGCACGTCCTTTGACACGTCGCGGCCCCAAGGATGTTGCTCCAGAGCCTCCCGCATCTCCACGAGCCGTCGCGAGCCTTCACCTCCCATCTCCCATTCTCGACTCTCACTCTGTCTCCCGCACCCACCCGTAGCGGAAGGAGGCGTGAGGAAGAAGATGGTGAAGAAGTGGAGGGCGAAAAGAGAGGAGGAAAAGAAAAGACGAAAGAAGGTTGGGGCTCAGCTGGAGTTTCTGTAGTCGAGGAAGGCTCGCCCTCCTGCACGCGTTAAATACGCGGGGGAAGAGGTCACCGTGCACCTACCCACCAACCTTCGGCACACGCACACCAGCCAGTCCTTGGCCACCTACCAGCCTCACCGCACACAGACCAACTGCCAGCTCCCAAGCATGGACCAACTACCCAACCACTGGCCACAACCAACAGCCCACGAGCACGGGCCCACACAGACCCACACCCAGGCCCACAAGCACAATGCCTCAATGCACAGTGCCAAACCACGCACAAGGACACGCAAACAGAAGCTGGCCCACAAGGCCTAAGCCCAAAAGCACATAACCACACAACGGGCCTCCGAACAGTAACACTTGTCCAGGAATAAAACTAAAAAATGTAAATAATTACAAAATGAATTTTACGGGTGTTACAACATGGATGCAGAAAAACATTGATAAAATGAATTCATGCATGCATAGAGAAAGATAATAGTGTCGCAGAGTGAGGATACATGGTTTATGATCACTGATAGTACTTTTTCCGGTAACATGAATTAACTGGCTTAGTCTGTTCGACGTGGTCCATGTCCTCTAGGATTACTACTCGTCTAGAGAAGACCTGTTTGACTATAAACGGTCCACGCCGGTTGGGTCTGAACTTGCCATGACCACCAGGGTGATGTATAGCTCGCAAAACCAGGTCCTTTAACAAGAAACTTCTAGGTCAGACCTTCTTCTGATAGGCTTTGGCCATCCGTTTCTGATAGCATTGTGCATGATGCATAGCTTGCAATCGATGCTCATCTATCAAGTTTAGTTCAACAATGTAGTCCGCAATCCACTCTGCCTCTTCCAACTCTACTTCTTTCAAGACTCTAAGAGATGGTATCTCCACCTCTATAGGTAGGACTTCTTCCATACCATACACTAGAGAATATGGAGTTGCTCTAGTTGAAGTTTGGACTGATGTTCTGTAAGCCCACAAAGTGTATGGGAGCTTGTCATGCCAGTCCTTATGTGTTTCCGCCATCTTTTTAAGAATCTTAGTTAGATTCTTATTGGTGGATTCCACAACCCCATTCATCTGAGGACGACACGGAGAGGACCAGTGATGCATGATATGGAACTCCTGCAGGAAATCCTTGACCCTTTTGGCTGTGAAATTTGTTCCACTATCAGAAATAACTGAATGCAGGACCCCATATTGGGTAATGATATTGTTCCTGATAAACTTTTCAGTCACCGAGGCTATCACTATCTTGTAAGAAGTTTCCTCCACCCATTTAGTAAAGTAATCAATGGCTACGAGGATGTACTGATGTCCATCAGAAGCTGCTGGGTGAATAGCTTCGATAATGTCTATTCCCCTTGTTGAAAAAGGCCAGGGTGACGACATGTTGTGGAGCTATTGTGGGGTGAATGAAGTTGCCATTGACTTGACAATTGTGACATCTTCGCACAAACTAACAGCAGTCTGTCTCCATGATTGACTAGAAATAACCTTGTAACATTATTTTCTTGGCTAGTAACACCCCATTCATGTGTGGTCCACATGTCCCAGCAGGTACTTGCAGTATTATTGTATCGGCCTCCTTTTTATCCAAACAGTGTAGAAGTATATGATTGTAATACCTTTTGTATAAGTGACCTTCTCCAAGCACATATTTTGAAGCTAGTCGGGCCATAGTCATTCTGTCTGTAGCTAATGCATCTAGATGGTGACTCCCGGTTTCCAAGTAGACTTTAATCTCATGATACCATGTGAGCTCTTCTGTGGAGTTTGCTTCCTTTATACCATGTAGTGTGCCAGCTGGTTTGTGTAGGTTACCGACACTTTCACCGTATCATCCTTTAGTATGGACAACCAGGATGCGAGAGTGGCTAGCACATCTGCATAGGCATTCTTGGCCCTGTTCATGAAGGAAGAACGTATTTCCTCAAATTCGGCCATTAGTCTTAGAAGATGGTTATGGTATGGCACTAGTTTCAATTCCTTTATACTCCAGTTACCATTAACCTGTGAGATGACCAACATGGCATCGCCATGCACATGCAATTTCCACGCACCTTGTTCTAATGTTGCCCGCAATCCCAGAATACATGCCTCATACTCTGCTACATTGTTGGTGCATAGGAAGGTCAACTTCCTATCAAAGGGAATCATCTAGCCTTACGAGGTCTCCAGTACTACACCGATGCCCATGCCTTTCCTATTAATTGCGCCATCAAAGTAGAGCTGCCACCGCTCTTTGTCATGGGGTCCTTATGACTCATCTTCCTCCATGGCAAAAAGTATATCCTCATCAGGGAACTGAGTCTTTAAGGGTTGATATTCTGGCAAAGGTAAATCTACTAAATGATCTTCCACGACCTGCCCCTTCATAGATTTCTGAGTGACAAAGGTGATATCAGACTGAGATAAGAGCACCTGCCACTTGACACATCTACCCACCAACGTGGGCTTCTGGAACAAGTATTTCATGTCGACACAACAATAGAACGGGATATACCATCATGTAATCCCTCAGGTGTTGTGTGGCTCAGATGAGGGATAAGTAGACTTTCTCGATTGTAGTGTACTTAGCCTCGCAATCATTGAATTTTTAACTCCAATAATAAATGGCCCTCTCCTTGTGGCCTATTTCATCATGCAGACCCAAGACTGTGCCCATTGAATGTTGTGCTATTAACAAATAGAGCAATAAATGATGCCCTGGTGTCGGAGGAACTAAGATTCGTGGCCTTACCAAGAGCTTCTTAATTTTGTCAAAAGCTTCTTGTCACTCTTCACTCTAGTGGATGTATGTGTTCTTCCTCAAGAGCTTGAAGATCGGCTCACAAATCAGTGTCAGTTGGGCAATGAACCGACTGATATACTGCAACCGCCCCAAAAACCCTCAGACTTCTTTTTCTATTGTAGGAGGAGGCATCTTGATGATGGCTTTAGCCTTGTTCGGATCTACCTCAATTCCTCTTTGGCTAATGATATATCCCAGTAGCTTGCCTGATGACACACCAAATACACACTTGTTGGAGTTAAGCCGCAGTTTATATTTTTGTATGTGGTTGAACAACTTCCTTAAACAAGCAATGTGTTCTTCAGGCTCCTTTGACTTGGCTATCATATCATCCACATAGTCCTCGATATCCTGGTGCATGAGATCATAGAACAATGCAGTCATCACCCTTTGATATATGGCCCTGGCATTCTCGAGCCCAAATGGCATAACTCTGTAATAGAATACTCCCCACGGGGTGATGAAGGACATTTTCTCCATATCCTCTTTCGCCATTCTAATTGGATTATAACCTGAGAATCTGTCCATGAATGACAACATTTTGTGTCTTGCAGTATTATCCACCAATACATCAATGTGCAGGAGTGGAAAATCATCCTTTAGGCTTGCTTTGTTTAGGTCTCTATAATCAATACACATTCGAACCCGACCATCTTTCTTAGGCACTAGAAGCACATTTGCTAACCACTCTGGGTAGAGGACGACATTTAGAAAGTTGACCATGTGCTGCTTCATTATTTCCTCTTTCAACTTCAATAGCCACTGCGGTCGCCATCTACACAATTTCTGTTTGACTGGCTTGACGTTAGGCTTAAGCGGTAATGTGTGCACCACTACCTCAACGTCTAGTCCAACCATGTCATCATAGCTCTAGGCAAAGATATCTGCATGTTCTCGGAGAAGCTCAACAAGTTCTGCCTGGGCCTGTGTTGTGAGTCTGGCACTAATTTGCACTTCCTTGACATCTTCAATAGTGCCAATATTTACAGACTCAGTTTCCTCTTCTACATGCAAGTTCGGGCCTTCTGGATCATCATCATAAGGCTGGAAATCTGGTGCATCATGAGTATCTTCTTCTAATTTTGCATCATCCTCTTCTCCATATGCAATGAATTCAGAAAGGACTTCTTGCTGGAAGGATGGATTTGTGTCTCCAAAGGTACATATTTTCTCAGCACTCTGCACTTGATAATGCTTTAGAATGGTCACTGTCACTCTGGTCTTTTTGTACGCACCTCTAACAATCTCAGATTCCAAAGTTTCCAAACTTACAGATGTACCTAGCTGCTTCACTTCTTTCACGGTCTTATTATGTGGATAAGTGTTTTTATTTTTCTGGTTTTCTTGAGTGGTATGTACAATGTGCATGACAGGTAGGCAGCTGTCCACCAACTGACTGATGTGAGTGTTGCCACCTACATTCTCTCCTGAGCCTAACTCAGGATCTTTTTTTTCCGACCCCACTGTTCAAGCGGGGCCAAGACTGATAATACCACCTAGACTCGCCTTCCAGCTGATAGGAGATAAACTCCTCTGATCTATTGTTTAATGATTTATCTTCTTCTAGGGCCATGATAGTGGACTGACCCTGTGGAATTGTCTATTCTGCAATGCATTCCGACATTATAGCTTTTCCCTTCCTGTGCCTGAGTTTACTCTCTGTGTCTTCCGCCAGTGCCACCAACTACTCCTGAAATAGAACTTCCAAATCACTTAGCATGCTGTCAACTTGTGCTACTACAACATCTCCCTCATCTTCATCAGAAGCAAAATCCACATAGTACGCACTGGTGGTTTGTCACACTTTAGGCGGTGATTCCAGCTAACTTGACTGTAACCCCATCAAAGCTAACTAATATGCTGATGAAGTTGTGGCTGAAACTACTCCTGTCAAAACTACGACTGCAACAGGATCTACAGGAAGACCAATCGGCTGACTCTGGAGCTGGCAATGCCAACCTAGCTGCCCTTGGTGGAAAGGATGATGTTGGATCTGTAATATAATCAACAACCTCTTCCTCAGAGTAGTAGTCCTCGACACATATCCACTCTGATCCACAGATTGGTTCACTCTGTTCAGACTCTTCAAGAACAAGACTCTGATTGGGATCTTGCAATCCTGCACTAACAAAGTTAACTAAACCCCATGGAATAACGAGTTTTCGGAACTTACGATGCCTCGAGAATCCATCCTGCGGCTTCCACTCGTATCCTAGTCCTTCAAATTCTCGTCTTTTCTTCGCAGCAATTGGTTCAACGATTCCTTGGCCATTTTGCCCAAGGGGTGCTTCTTTCTCGTACCCTTACCTCTAACACAGATTCTCGACCATCATAAAAGGATAGCCAAAAGAGGCCAAATGACTGGCACGCTTGAGAATCAGAATGAAATTGACCGGCTTAAAGCGGTCGACACGGTATAGTACAGCAGAAGGCTTGGGGTCAAAATGGACGATTTGAAGAGATACCTAAGAGACTGCCTCGACCTTCTCCTTTTCATGACTTTCCACCATTACAACAACGATTTCGTTGTTCCAACGAAACATAATCATTTGGTAAAGAGTCAAGGGGATAACCTAATGCTTGTGAAGCCAAGGGCGCTCAAGCAGGAGATTGAATGATGGCTCGAGGTCAACAACAAAAAACTCAACCTCGAAATGGGCAGGACCATTGATTAGAGGAATGATCAAATTCCCTAAAGCATCACGGTGCGTGTTGTCAAATGCCGTCATTCCTATCACGGCTGGGGTAATGTCCTCAGATTTAAATCTGACCTGATTTGTGGTTGGCAAAGGACAGACATTTAAACTGGCGCCATTATCTACCAAAATAAGAGGAATGTGGAAATTCTGGTATTGCACTGTGATGAATAGGGGTTGGTTGTGATTGGTCCTTGTCGGGGGTAGTTTTGAGCTAAAGAAGGAGATCACCTACAGCGCAGCTATCATTCCTACCATGCTTTCCAAGGCTGACGGTTGTATTGTTGGGGAGACATGGGTAGCTTGGAAAACTCAGAGAAAGGCTTCTCGATGTTCAACCGATGTATGGATTAGGTCCCAAATGGAAATATCTGCTTTAATTTTCTTTAATAGGGTTGTGATGTCTGCTACAGGTGGATCCATCTTGGTAGTGGTGGGATTAATTCTTAGGACTACTTCTTTACGAATATGACTGGGAATCTGGCTCTTTGGTTGGGAATATGAAGTTGTTGGCTAGTTGGGCTTGTTAGTCGGAATTGAGGCCTTGTACACCCGTCCTGACCACATTACCTCAACGCACATTTCCGTGGCGTAACTGTAGGACAAGTAGTGAGTATCCTGTGTCAAGTTAATGACTACAGGAGCATGGGCCTTCAATTCTATTGGGACCAAAGCTGGTGAAGCCGATACTAGCATTTTGTGGATCAGGTCATGTTTCGAATTGGCTAGAAAACTGATTAATGATGAAGTGGATTGCATGGTAGGTTTTGTGACTATGCGCCTTGGTCTGGCAGTTAGCTGGATCATATTAATTACAGAATTGGAAGCTTCAATAAAAGATTGGCTGAGCTGATAAGGAAAAGGATCTGAGATGTCTTGAATGAGAAGGGAAGGGTCAAACTGTGAAGGTGCGGTCTCAACAGAAGAAAGGAAATGAGCTCTTGAAGTTTGAGGTGCATGCTCAGGCAATGGTCGGTTGACTATATTGCTCTATGTAGATGCAGAAGAAAGTGGTGTCGGTGCAACGGGCGTAGACTCTATCTCCTTTGTGTTGATAATGATGACCTTATGGTCAATCAAGTCTTGAATTGCATCTCAAAGAGTAAAACAGTTATCCGTAGAGTGCCCTATGGCTCTATGGTAACTGTAGAATAAATTTGCTTTAAACCACCGTGGAAGTGGGTTTAGTGGTGGGCAAACTTTCGGAAGCCTCAGGAGTGACGTAACTTTGAGAAACACGACACTCAATGGCTCCACTAGAGGAGTATAATTCCTCTTGGGTCGTTGAGGTCGTCTTGGTCCTAGGTGCGCCCTTGCCTTGTCGGTGCGGGCTGGTAGACTGGCTCAGCAGTGGTTGTGATTTGTGATGTGCGTTGTGCCTTAGGTGTAGGGGTGTAGACTACGTGACTCTGTGTTGTCGAGCTCACCACACTAACCAGCATAACGGGTGCTCCTACATATGCCACGACATTCTTGGCAGTGTCCTTCTTTCGTGAATATCTGGTGTTGGATCCTTTGCTATTGCCACTGCTGTTGCTAGTTCCTCTCGAAGCCATGGTCTGCTTGGCGAATGCAGCTAATGATGGAAAGCTTTTGCCATGCAATGAGCTCTCGACACGGGGGCCAACTTCGATTAGGGATGCAAAAGTTGTAATAGGCTGAATGCTCAGCAGGGCCCTTGTAGCTGGCTGCACTCCTTGGATTATTATTTCGATAGACACTTCATCAGAAGGTCTATCACTAACCTGTGAAGCAAGGGCTCACCAGCGCCTGACGTACTCCCCGAACGGCTCGTGGGGGTTCTGCTTTGTTGCTACTAGGTCCTTGCGCTTTGGGAGCATGTCGAGATTGAATGAATATTGCTCCAGAAAAGCCTAGCTAAGGTCATTCCTGGTCTTAATGGTGGTCATATCCAAAGATGTGAACAACCTTAAAGCCGGACCTGTGAGGCTCTTCTGGAAAAGGTGAATAAGTAGTCTCTCGATAGCCTACAACTGAGTAAGATCAGCGCAATACGCCCTAAGATGTGAGATTGGGTAGTCTTTCCCATTGTACTTTTCAAGCTCCGAGATGTGAAAGTTCGAAGGGAGAACAACCTTTGGAAAGTAGCAGAGGTCTTGGAAGGTGTAAGATTGGCGATCCCAGCCGTACACTTGTCGTAATGCTCTCTCCAAGTCATTCATCCTGATGAGAAGTGCATCTGGGGTTGCTGCTAACGTTTATTGTGTAGTTGGGGTGGGTCCCATGTACGTTGTGTTTATAGCACCCATGTGCTCCTCTAGATCTATTATCTCGCCACCTAGTGTTGTGGCGTGATGACCAGCGTACCCGTGCATATGCGTTATTTGTTGTGGAATGTATACTGAGGTCTGTATCTGATGCAACGGTGCAAGAATGACAGTATGCTGTGTTGGATGTGGTGTTGTGTGTGGGAGCAACAACTGCTGAACCGGTATGGCTGGGTTCACAAGCCGTTGTACTCCCTCTAACCCAAAAGGCTGACCACCAGTAGATGGAGGAATATGCTGTGTGTACAGTGATGATGATACTAATGGCAGAGAAGTGACGCCTGTCATCGTGACAGCAAGAAGTTGTGGCGACGACTGCAATGGTGGTGTGACTGGTGCAGCATGAAATGCCTGAGCAAGTGGAGATGGATCTTCAAGAATAGGACAAACAGGTGTAGTCAACGTAGGATCCAAAGAAAAGGCCATGCTTTGCAGCCTCTGCGCAAGAGCCAGAAGTTGCTGAGATTGCACAGTAAGAGAAGCATCGGTAGCAATATCGAGGGCCAGAAGAGCAAGCGGAAGGGATGTCAAAGGGGGTTGGAAGTTCAAGGATCCTACAAGTTGAGTTCCTACAGATGAAGCAATCGCAGCCAGCTGTGTGTCAAGTGGAGCTGAACTAACCGAAGGATAGGACATTATTAGATCAGATGCCCTAGTGGTGGTCAAATTAACTACCTCAGTCACGAGCTCTAGACCAATCAGGTTTTGCCAGTGTCCTGAAACTAGAGGATAGAGAACTCCATGTGCCTAGAAGTGGCTGTCATGGAGTGCAAGTGAAGTAACAGATGTCAAAGTAAAGGAGGAAGGAGGGGTAGAAATAGGGATCCCTTCCAAAGAAGCTGGTACAAAGGTCTCTAAGGCTCGCTGGGCCATAATTGACCGCGAACGGGTAAGGATGGGACTGTGATTGCAAATTGGAGGACGACGCCTACGAGTAGCTATCGTCGGAAGTGACGAATAGCTCAAGGAAAGACAGTCAAGAACAATGCCGCAAGACTAAAGTCACTAAAAGGAACTCCTAGACTCTGACATAGGAACTCGCACACAACACTCTATATCTGACAGAGGAAAAAACCTAATGTGTTAGAGAAGAAGAAAAGGCAGAACAACAGTTGAAACAAGTGAGCTATGCAATTTCTCGTTAGGGTGGTAAGAATGGCACACATGCACATGAATGCAATTAATATGCGCTCTCTCGCCATGCATGTCCCGCATGGGGTTGACCACATAGGACGCACTCATGGGTTTAGGTTTTGACATTGGTCAGAAAAGTAAGGTTCCCATTCTAAATCCTGGCCAAAGCGCAGGCAGTACATGGGTGGTGCGTTGGTGGTCTCGTCTCCTGTAGTAACATGGAGCTGTACCCTCTACTAACACTGACACGACCCTAGACAAGGGGGGACAAACTAGCAACACGCCCTACTGTGACCATGCGAGTGGAACCCTACATGTAACGCCCCGAACCAGGGCACGCTGCCAAACAATAGCATCACAAGCCTAATTACACTAATTACAGAATAAAAAGAGATTGTAACCAAGGCTCACCTCTAGGATCTCGATGCGCGGCTAGAAAC
>JAMKQA010070609.1:0-17408 GCA_024699735.1 Posidonia australis | reverse complement strand
GGAAACTAGAATGAAAGCTAGAATCTGGTTTTCCCCAGCAGAGTCGCCAGTTCCTGTGACCATGCTTGTGGAACCCTGCATGACACTCCCATACCTGGTGTGTGGAAGCACTCAAGGAGACTCGATATGGTCATGGTAAAGATGGTGAATCCGGAGAAGAAGATGGTGTCCCATCTCAGGTTCGATCTGGACAGAATAGTCTTGGTGCCACCCTTTGCCTTTGAATTCCGAACCTGACCAGCAGATTCAAGGCCCTTTTCCATCTTCTTCTAGAATACCGACGGAGTCTAGATTGTCCCTTCCCAGATTCATTCCGGACGGACGAATATTGGTGCCACCCTTTGCCATTGAATTCTGACCCTGACCGGTGGATTCAAGGCCTCAATTTTCTATCTTCTTCTAGACTACCGTTCGGAGTTTCGATTGTCCCATCCGAGATTCTATCCAGACGGACAAATCTCTGTGCCACCCATTGCCATTGAACTCCTACCCTGACTAGTGGATACGAGGCCCCCCTTTTCCATCTTCTTCTAGACTACCAGACGGAGTCTAGATTGAAGCCTCCAAGATTCTATCCGGATGGACGAATCTCGGTGCCACCCTTTGCCTTTGAATTCCGACCCTGAACTATGGATTCTAGGCATCACTTTTCCATCTTCTTCTGGACTACCGATCGAAGTCTAGATTGTACCATCCCAGATTCTATCCGGACGGACGAATCACGCTGCCACCCTTTGCCTTTGAATTCCGACCCAGATTTGCGGATTCATGGCCCCCTTTTCCATCTTCATCTAGACTACCAGACGGAGTCAAGATTGTCCCATCCCATATTCTTTCCAAACTAACGAATCTCAGTGCCACCATTGGCCTTTGAATTCCAACCCTGACCAGTGGATTCAAGGCCCCCCTTTTCCATTTTCTTCTAGACTACAAGACGGAGTCCAAGTTGTCCCATCCCTGATTCAATCCGGATGGACGAATCTTGGTGCCTCCCTTCGCCTTTGAATTCCTACCGGCGGATTCAAGGCCCCCATTTTCCATCTTCTAGACTACCAGACGGAGTCTTGATTGTACCATCCTGGATTCTATCCAGACGGACAAATCTCGATGCCACCCTTTTCCTTTGAATTCCGACCCTAACCGGTGGATTCAAGGCCTCACTTTTCCATCATCTTCTACACTACCGAATAGTGTCTAGTTTGTCCCATCCCAGGTACGATCCGGACGGATGAGTCTCGGTGCCACCCATTGCCTTTGAATTCCGACCCTGACCGACGGATTCAAGGCCATTTTCCATCTTCCTCTAGACTACCGGATGCAGTCAAGATTGCACCATCCCAGATTCTTTCCGGATGTACGAATCTTGGTGCCACCATTTGCCTTTGAATTCTGACCCGTACCAGCAGATTCAAGGCCCCCCTTTTCCATCTTCTTCTAGACTACCAGAAGAAGTCTAGATTGTCCCATCCTAGATTCTATCCAAGTGGACGAAGCTCGGTGCCTCCCTTTGCCTTGGAATTCTGACCCTGTCCAGCGATTTCAAGGCCCCCGTTTCCATATTCTTCTAGACTACTAGATGTAGTGTAGATTGTTCGATCCCAGATTCTATCCGGACGGATGAATCTCGGTGCCACCCTATTGCCTTTCAATTCTGACCCTGATTGGTAGATTCAAGGCCTCACTTTTCCGTCTTCCTCAAAACTACCGGACAGAGTTTAGATAGTCCCTTCCCAGATTCTATCTGGATTGAGGAATCTTGGTGCCACCCTTTGCTTCCGAATTCTGGTGGATTGATGGCCCTCCTTTTCCATCTTTTTCTAGACTACCGAATGGAGTCCAGATTGTCCCATCCCATATTCTATCCGGACTGACGAATCTCGGTGACATCCTTCGCCTTTGAATTGTGACCCTGACAAACGGATTCATGGCCCCCTTTTCATTCTTCTTCAAGACTACCAGACGGAGTCTAGATTGTCCAATCCCTGATTCTATCCGGACGGACGAATCTTGGTGCCACCCGTTGCTTTTGAATTCCGAACCCGATCGACAGATTCACGGCCCCATTTTCCATCTTCCTCTAGACAACCGAACGGAGTCTAGAATGTCCCATCCCAGATTCTACTCGGACGGAAGATTCTCGGTGCCAACTTATTCCTTTGAACTCCGACCCTGATCGGCAGATTCAAGGACCTCATTTCCATCTTCTTCTAGAATACCAGACGGAGTCTAGATGTTCCCATCCCAGATTCAATCCAGACGGACGAATCTCGGTGCCACCCTTTGCCTTTGAATTTCGACCCTGACCGACCGATTCAAGGCCCCATTTTCCATCTTCCTCTAGACAATCGGACGGAGTCTTGATTGTCCCATCCCAGATTCTATCCGGACAGACGAATCTCGCTGCCACCCTATGCCTTTGAATTCTGACCCTGACCAACGGATTCAAGGCCCTTTTCCATCTTCCTCGAGACTACCAGACGGAGTCAAGATTGTCCCATCCCAGATTCTTTCCGGACGAACGAATCTTGGTGCCACAATTTGCCTTTGAATTCTGACCCTTACCGGCGGATTCAAGGCCCCCCTTTTCTAGCTTCTTCTAGACTACCGGACGGAGTCTAGATTGTCCCATCCCAGATTCTATCCATATGGACGAAGGTCGGTGCCTCCCTTTGCCTTCGAATTCTGACCCTGTCCAGCGGTTTCAATTCCCCCTTTTCCATCTTCCACTAGACCACCGAACAGAGTCTAGATTGTCCCATCCGTGATTCTATCCGGAAGGTCGTTTCTCAGTGACACCCTTTGCCTTTGAATTCAAACCTTGACCGGTGAATTGAAGGCCCCCATTTCCATCTTCTTCTTGACTACCGGACGGAGTCTAGATGGTCCCATCCCTGATTCAATCCAAACAGATGAATCTCGGTGCCACCCATTGCCGTCGAATTAAGACCCTGACCAGCAGATTCATGCCCACCTTTTCCATCTTCTTCTAGACTACCGGACGGAGTTTAAATTGTCCAATCCCAGATTCTATATTGACAGATGAATTTCGGTGCCACCCTTTGCCTTAATTCTGACCCTGACGAGTGGATTCAATGCCCCTCTTTCCATCTACTTCTAGACTACCGGACGGAGTCTAGATTGTCCCATCCTAGATTCTATCTAGACGGATGAATCTCGATGCCACCCTTTGCCTTTTTATTCCGACCTTGACCGACAGATTCAAGGCCCCATTTTCCATCTTCCTCTAGACAATCGGACGGAGTCTAGATTGTCCCATCCTAGATTCTATCCGGACGGTTGAATCACGCTGCCACCCTATGCCATTGAATTCCAACCCTGACCAATGCATTCAAGGCCCCATTTTCCATGTTCTTATTGACTACAGGACGGAGTTTCGATTGTCCCATCCGAGATTCTATCTGGACGGACGAATCTCGGTGCCGCCCAATGCCATTGAATTTCGACTGTGACCAGTGGATACGAGGCTTCCCTTTTCCATCATTTCTGGACTACCGGACGATGTGAAGATTGACCCATCCTAGAATCAATCCTGACGGATGAATCTCGGTGCCACCCTTTGCCTTTGAATTTCGACCCTGACCGGCAGATTGAAGGCCTGGTTTTCCATCTACTTCTAGACTATCAGACGGAGTCGAGATTGTCCCATACCAAATTCTATCCGGACGGACGAATCTCGGTGAAACCCTTTGCCTTTGAATTCCGACCCTGACCAGCGGATTCAAGGCCCCCTTTTCCAGCTTCTTCAAGACAACCGGATGGAGTCTAGATTGTCCCATCCCAGATTCTATCCGGATGGACGAATCTCGGTGAAACGCTTTGCCTTTGAAATCCGACCCTGACCGACGGATTCACGGCCCCATTTTCCATCTTCCACTAGTCAACCGGACGCAGTCTAGATTGTCCCATCCCAGATTCTATCCGGACGAACGAATCTCAGTGCCACCCTATGCCTTTGAATTTCGACCCTGACCGGCAGATTGAAGGCCCCCTTGTCCATCTTCTTCAAGACAACCAGACGGAGTCTAGATGGTCCCATCCCTGATTCAATCCAGACGGACGAATCTCGGTGCCACCCATTGCCTTTGAATTCTGACCCTGACTAACGTATTCATGGCCCCCCTTTTCCATCTTCATATAGACTACCAGATGGAGTCTAGATTGTCCCATCCCAGATTCTATCCGGACGGACGTATCTGGGTGCCTCTGATTGCCATTGAATTCCGACCCTGACCAGCGGATTTAAGGCCCCCATTCCTCAACTTCTTCTAGACTACCAGACGGAGTCTAGATTGTCCCATCCCATATTCCATATGGACTAACGAATCTCGGTGACAGCCTTTGCCTTCGAATTCCGACCCTGACCGGTGGATACGATGGCCCCCTTTTCCATCTTCTTCTAGACTACCGGACGGTGTCAAGATTGTCCCATCCCAGATCTATCCGGACGGACAAATCTCGGTGCCACCCTTTGCCTTTGAATTCCGACTCTGACCGGTGGATTCAAGGCCTCTCTTTTCCATCATCTTCTACACTACCGAACAGTGTCTAGCTTGTCCCATCCCGGGTACGATCCAGACAGATGAGTCTCTGTGCCACCCATTGCCTTTGAATTCCGACCCTGACCGGCGGGTTCAAGGCCCCCTTTTCCATCTTCATCTAGACTACCAGACGGAGTCAAGATTGTCCCATCCCATATTCTTCTCGAACTGACGAATCTCGGTGCCACCCTTCGCCTTTGAATTCCGACCCTGGCCGGTGGATTGTAGGCCCCTCTTTTCCATCTTCTTATTGACTACAAGACGGAGACGAAGTTGTCCCATCCCTGATTCAATCCGGACGGACAAATCTTGGTGCCTCCCTTTGCCATTGAATTTCGACCGGCGGATTCAAGGCCCCCATTTTCCATCTTCTTCTAGACTACCGGACAGAGTCTAGACTGTCCCATCCCATATTCTATCTGGACTGACAAATCTCGGTGACACCCTTTGCCTTAGAATTCGGACCCTGACCGGTGGATACGAGGGCCCCCTTTTCCATCTTGTTCAAGACTACCGGATGGTGTCTAGATTGTCCCATCCCAAATTCTTTCTAGATGGACAAATCTCAGTGCCACCCTTTGCCTTTGAATTCCGACCATGACTGGTGGATTCAAGGCCTTACTTTTCCATCATCTTCTACACTACCGGACAGTGTCTAGTTTGTCCCATCCCAGGTACGATCCAGACGGATGAGTCTCGGTGCCACCTGTTGCCTTTGAATTCCGACCCGGACCGACGGATTGAAGGCCCTTTTCCATCTTCCTTTAGACTACCGGACGGAGTCAAGATTGTCCCATCCCAGATTCTTTCCGGATGAACGAATCTCGATGCCACCCTTTGCCTTCGAATTACGACCCCTAATGGTGGAATCAAGGCCCCCTTTTCCATCTTCATTAGACTACCGAACGGAGTCTAGATTGTCCAATCCCAGATTCTATCTAGATGGATGAAGCTCGGTGCCTCCCTTTGCCTTCGAATTCCTACCCTGACCGGCGGTTTCAAGGCCCCCTTTTTCAATCTTCTTCTAGACTACCAGATGTAGTCTAGTATGTCCGATCCCAGATTCTATCCGGACAGACGAATCTCGGTGCCACCCTTTGCCTTTCAATTCCGACCCAGATCGGTAGATTCAAGGCCTCACTTTTCCATCTTCCTCAAACTATCGGACAGAGTTTAGATTGTACCTTCCCAGATTCTACCTAGATGGACGAATCTCGGTACCACCCTTTGCTTTCGAATTCCGACCCTGACCGGCGGATTGATGGCCCTCCTTTGCCATCGTTTTCTAGACTACCGAACGAAGTCCAGATTGTCCCATCCCAGATTCTATCCGAATGGACGAATCTCGGTGCCACCTTTTGCCTTTGAATTACGACCCTGACCTGCGGATTCTAGGCCTCACTTTTCCATCTTCTTCTAGACTACCAGTCGGAGTCTAGGTTGTCCCATCCCAAATTCTATCGGACGGACGAATCTCGTTGCCACCCTTTGCCTATGAATTTAGACCCTGACTGGCGGATTCATCGCCCCCTTTTCCATCTTCAACTAGACTACCGAACGGAGTCCAGATTGTCCCATCCTTGATTCCATTCGGACGGACGAATCTCAGTGCCACCCCTCGCCTTTGAATCGCGACCCTGACAGGCGAATTCATGGCCCCCTTTTTCCATCTTCTTCCAGACTACCGGACAGAGTCAAGATTGTCCCATCCAGATTCTATTCTGACGGATGAATCTCGATGCCACCCTTTGCCTTTGAATTCCGACCCTTACAAGCGGATTCAAGGCCCTCCTTTCCCATCATCTTTTAGACTACCAGACGAAGTCTAGATTGTCCCATCCCAGATTCTATCCAGACGGACGAACTTCGATGCCTCCCTTTGCCTTCGAATTCTGACCCTGACCAGCGGTATCAAGGCCCCTCTATTCCATCTACTTCTAATCTACCAGATGCAGTCTGGATTGTTCGATCCTAGATTCTATCCGGACTGACGAATGTCGGTGCCACCCATTGCCTTTCAATTTCGACCTAGATCGTAGATTCAAGGCCTCACTTTTCCATCTTCCTCAAAACAACTGGACTTAGTTTAGATTGTCCCATCCTAGATTCTATCCAGACAGACAAATCTCGGTGCCACCCTTTGCCTTCGAATTCGGACCCTGACCTGCTGATTCTAGGCATCACTTTCCCTTCTTCTTCTAGACTACCAGTTGGAGTCTAGTTTGCCCCATCCCAAGATCTGTCCGGACGGATGAATCTCGGTGCCACCCTTTGCCTATGAATTCATACCCTGACAGGCAGATTCATGGCCTCCTTTACCATCTTCAACTAGACTACCGAACGGAGTCCAGATTGTCCCATCCCAAGTTCTATCCAGACAGACGAATCTCGGTGCCACCCCTCGCATTTGATTTGTGACCCTGACAGGCGGATTCATGGCTCCCTTTTCCATCTTCTTCAAGACTACCGGATGGAGTCAAGATTGTCCCATCCCAGATGCTATCCAGACGGACGAATCTTGGTGCCACCCTTTGCCTTTAAATTCCGACCCTGACCGGCAGATTCATGGCCCCCATTTTCCATCTTCTTCTAGACTACCAGACGGAGTCTAGATAGTCCCAACCCAGATTGTATCCAGACGGACGAATCTCGGTGTCGCCCTTTGCCTTTGAATTCCGACCCAATATGGCTGACTCGAGGCATCACTTTTCCATCTTCTTCTAGACTACTGGACAGAGTCTAGATTGTCCGATCCCAAGTTCAATCTAAACAGAATAGTCTCAGTGCCACCCTTTGCCTTTGAATTCTGAACCTGACCAGTGGATTCATGGCCCTTTTCCATCTTCTTCTAGATTACCGGGCAAAGTCTAGATTGTCCCATCCCAGATTCATTCCAGCTGGATGAATCTCGGTGCCACCCTTTGCCTTTGAAGTCCGACCCTGACCGGTGGATTCAAGGCCTCAATTTTCTATCTTCCATTAGACTACCGGTCGAAGTTATGATTGTCCCATCCGAGATTTTATTCGGACGGACGAATCTCGGTGCCACCTATTGCCTTTGAATTCCTACCCTAACCAGTGGATACGAGGCCCCCCTTTCCCATCTTCTTCTAGACTACCGGACGGAGTCTAGATTGTCCCCTCCTATATTCTATCCGGATGGACGAATCTCGGTGCCACCCTTTGCCTTTGAATTCCGTCCCTGACCTGTGGATTCTAGGCCTCACTTTTCCATTTTCTTCTAGACTATCGATTGGAGTCTAGATTGTCCCATCACAAATTCTATTTGGTCAGACGAATCTTGGTGCCACCCTTTGCCTTTGAATTGCGAACCTGACTGGCGGATTCATGGTTCCCTTTTCCATCTTCATCTAAACTACCAGACGGAGTCAAGATTGTCCCATCCCATATTCTTTCCAAACTGACGAATCTTGGTGCCACCCTTTGCCTTTGAATTCTGACCCTTACCGGCGTTTTTGAGGCCCCCATTTCCATCTTCTTCTAGACTACCTAACGGAGTGGTGATGGTCCCATCCCTGATTCAATCTGGACGAACAAATCTCGGTGCCACCCATTGCCTTCGAATTCCGACCATGATCGGCGGATTCAAGGCCCCCCTTTTCCATCTTCTTCTAGACTACCAGATGGAGTCTAGATTGTCACAACCCAGATTCTATCCAAACGGACGAACCTCGGTGCCTCCCTTTGCCTTCAAATTCCGACCCTGACCGGCGGTTTCAAGGCCCCCCATTTCCATCTTCTTCTAGACTACTGGACGTAGTCTTGATTGTCCGATCATTGATTCTATCCGGACGGACGAATATCGGTGCCAACCTTTGCCTTTCAATTCCAACCCTGATCGATAGATTCAAGACCTCACTTTTCCATCCTCCTCAAAACTATCGGACAGAGTTTAGATTGCCCCATCCCAGACTCTATCCGGATGGACGAATCTCGGTGCCTCCCTTTGCCTTCGAATTCCAACCCAGACTTGGTGACACCCTTTGCCTTTGAATTCCGATCTTGACCAGCGGATTCTAGGCCTCACTTTTCCATCTTCTTTTAGACTACCAATCGGAGTCTAGATTGTCCCATCCCAGATTCTATCCTGACGAACGAATTTCGGTGCTACCCTTTGCCTATGAATTCAGACCCTGACTGGCGGATTCATGGCCCCCCTTTCCATCATCAACTAGACTACCGGACGGAGTCAACATTGTCCCATCCCATATTCCTCCTGGATTGACGAATCTCGATGCCACCATTTGCCTTTCAATTCCGACCATGACCGGCGGATTCAAGGCCCTTTTTTCCATCTTCTTCGAGACTACCAGACAAGATTGTCCCATCCTTGATTCTATTCGGATGGACGAATCTCGGTGCCACACTTTGCCTTTGAATTCCGTCCCTGACAGGTGGATTCAAGGCCCCTCTTTCCATCTTCATCTAGACAACTGGACGTAGTCCAGATGGTCCCATCGCTGATTCAATCTGGATGGATGAATCTCGGTGCCACCCTTTGCCTTTGAATTTCGACCCTAACCGGTGGATTCAAGGCCCCCCTTGTCCATCTTCTTATAGACTGCCAAACGGATTCTAGATTGTCCCATCCCAGATTCTATCCGGACGGATGAATCTCGGTGCCACCCTTTGCCTTTGAATTCCGACCCAGACTGGTGGATTTAAGGCCCCCATTCTCCATCTTCTTCAAGGCTACCGGACGGAGTCTAGATAGTCCCATCCCATATTCTTTTCGAACGGACAAATCTCGGTGCCACCCATTGCCTTTGAATTCCGACCCTGACTGGTGGATTCAAGGCCTCAATTTTCCATCTTCCTCTAGACTACTAGTTGGAGTTTCGATTGTCCCATCCGAGATTTTATCTGAACGAACGAATCTCGGTTCCACTCATTGCCTTTGAATTGCTACCCTAATCGGTGTATACGAGGCCCCCTTTTCCATCTTCTTCTAGACTACCAGCCGGAGTCTAGATTGTCCCATCCTAGTTTCTACCCGGATGGACGAATCTCGGTGCCACCCTTTGCCTTTGAATTTCGACACTGACCTGTGGATTCTAGGCCTCACTTTTCCATCTTCTTCTAGACTACTGATTGGAGTCTAGATTGTCCCATCCCAGATTCTATCCGGACAGACAGATCTCGGTACCACCCTTTGCCTTTGAATTCTGACCTAGACTGGCGGATTCATGGTCCCCTTTTCTATCTTCATCTGGACTACCAGATGGAGTCAAGATTGTCCCATCCCACATTCTTTCCGAACTGACGAATCTCAGTGCCACCCTTTGCCTTTGAATTCTGTCCCTGACCGGCAGATTCAAGGCCACCTTTTCCATCTACTTCTAGACTATCGGACGGTGTTTAGATTGTCCCATCCCAGATTCTATTCGGATTGATGAATCTCCGTGCCTCCCTTTGCTTTCGAATTCCGACCCTGACCAGTGGATTTAAGGCCCCCATTCTCCATATTCTTCAAGACTACTAAACGGAGTCTAGATAGTCCCATCCCATATTCTATCCAAACGGACGAATCTCGGTGCCACCCGTTCCCTTTGAATTTTGACCCTGACTGGTGGATTCTTGGCCTCAATTTTCCATCTTCCTCTAGACTACCGGACGGATTCGATTGTCCCATCCGATATTCTATCCGGACGGATGAATCTCGCTACCACCCTTTGCCTTTGAATTTCGACCCTGACTGGCAGATTCATGGCCCCCTTTTCCATCTTCATCTAGGCTACCGGATGGAGTCTAGATTGTCCAATCCCATATTCTTTATGGACTGACGAATCTTGGTGCCACCCATAGCCTTTGTATTCTGACCCAGACCAGCGGATTCGAGGCTCCCTTTTCTACAATCTTCAAGACTACTGGACGGTGTTTCGATTGTCCCATCCGAGATTCTTTCTGAATAGACGAATCTCAATGGATACGAGGCCCCCCTTTTTCATCTTCATCTAGACTACCTAATGGAGTTGAGATTGTCCCATACCAGATTCTATGCAAACAGACGAATCTCGGTGCCACCCATTGCCTTTGAATTCCGACCCAGACTGGCGGATTCAACGCCCTTTTTCGTCTTCCTCTAGACTACTAGACGAAGTCAAGATTGTCCCATCCAAGATTCTATCCGGATGAACGAATCTCGGCGCCACACTTTGCCTTTGAATTCTGACCCTTACATGCGGATTCGACGCCCCCTTTTCCATCTTCTTCTAGACTACCGGACAAAGTCTAAATGGTCCCAGCCCTTATTCAATCAGGACGGATGAATCTCTGTGCCACCCATTGCCTTTGAATTCCGGCCATGACCAGCGGATTCAAGGCCCCCCGTTTCCATCTTATTCTAGACAACCAGACGAAGTCTAGATTGTCCCATCCCAGATTCTATCCAGATGGATGAACGTCGGTGCCTCCCTTTGCCTTCGAATTCCGACCTTGACCGGTGATTTCATGCCCCCCTTTTTCCATCTTCATCTAGACCACCGGACTTAGTCGAGATTGTCCGATCCCATATTCTATCCGGACGGGCGAATCTTTGTGCCACCCATTGCCTTTCAATTCCGACTTTGATCGATAGATTCCAGACCTCACTTTCCCATCTTCCTTAAAACTACCATACAGAGTTTAGATTGTCCCATCCCAGATTCAATCCGGATGGACGAATCTCAGTGCCGCCCTTTGCCTTCGAATTCTGACCCAGACTGGTGGATTGATGGCCCTCCTTTTCCATCTTTTTTTAGACAACTGGTCGTAGTCGTCATTGTCCCATCCTAGATACTATCCAGACGAACGAATCTCGATGCCACCCTTTGCCTATGAATTCCGACCCTGACTGGCGGATTCATGTCCCCCTTTTCCAAATTCAGCTAGACTACTTGACGGAGTCAAGATTGTCCCATCCCATATTCTTTCCAAACTGACGAATATAGGTGCCACCCATTGCCTATGAATTCCTACCAAGACCGGCGGATTCAAGGCCCCCTTTTCCAACTTCTTCTAGACTACTAGACGGAATTTAGATTGTCCCATCCCAAATTATATCCGAACGGACGAATCATGGTGCCACCCTTTGCCTTTGAATTCCGACCCTAACCGGTGGATTCAAGGCCCCACTTTTCCATCTTCTTCTAGACAACTAAACAAAGTCTAGATGGTCCCATCCCTGATTCAATCCAGACGGACGAATCTCGGTGCCACCCATTGCCTTTGAATTCTGCCCTGACCGGCGAATTCAAGGCCCCCCTTTCCATCTTCATCTCGACAACTGGAAGGAGTCCAGATGGTCCCATCACTGATTCAATCTGGACGGATGAATCTCAGTGCCAACCTTTGCCTTTGAATTCCGACCCTAACCGGCGGATTCACGGCCCCCCATTTCCATCTTCTTATAGACTGTCAAACGGAGTCTAGATTGTCCCATCCCAGATTCTATCCGGACGGATGAATCTCGGCGCCACCCTTTGCCTTTGAATTCCTACCCAGACCGGCGGATTTAAGGCCCCCATTCTCCATCTTCAAGACTACCGGATGGAGTCTAGATAGTCCCATCCCATATTCTATCCAGACGGACGAATCTCGGTGCCACCCATTGCCTTTGAATTTCCACCCTTACCGGTGGATTCAAGGCCTCAATTTTCCGTCTTCCTCTAGACTACCGGTCGGAGTTTCGATTGTCCCATCCGAGATTCTATCCGAACGGACGAAACTTGGTGCCACCCTTTGCCTTTGAATTCCGACCTTGATTGGTGGATTCATGGCCCCCTTTTCCATCTTCATCTAGACTACCAGATGGAGTCTAGATTGTCCCATGCCATATTCATTCCAGACCGACAAATCTCATTGCCACCCATAGCCTTTGAATTCCGACCCAGACTAGCGGATTCGAGGGCCCCTTTCCCACAATCTTCAAGACTACCAGACGGAGTTTCGATTGTCCCATCCGAGATTCTTTCCGGAAGGACGAATCTCAGTGCCACCCTTTGCCTTTGAATTCCTACCCAGACCATTGGATACGAGGCCCCCCTTTTTCATCATCATCTAGACTATCGGATGGAGTTGAGATTGTCCCATACCAGATTCTATCCGAACGGACGAATCTCTGTGCTACCCATTGCCTTTGAATTCCGACCCGGATCAGCGGATTCAAGGCCCTTTTCCGTCTTCCTCTAAAATACTGGACGGAGTAAAAATTGTCCCATCCCAGATTCTATCCGGATGAAAGAATCTCGGTGCCACACTTTGCCTTTGAATTCCGACCCTTACAGGCAGATTGGACGCCCCATTTTCCATCTTCTTCTAGACTAAAAGACAGAGTCTAAACGGTCCCATCCCTGACTCAATCTGGATGGACGAATCTCTGTGCCACCCATTGCCTTTGAATTCCAACCATGATAGGCGGATTCAAGGCCCCCCTTTTCCAACATCTTCTAGACTACCAAATGCAGCCTAGATTGTCCCATCCTAGATTCTATCTAGACGACGAACCTTGGTGCCTCCCTTTGTCTTCGAATTCCGAGCCTGATTGGCGGTTTCAAGGCACCCTTTTTCCATCTTCTTCTAGACTACCAGACTTAGTCTAGATTGTCCGATCCCAGATTCTATCCGGACGGACGAATCTCGATGCCACCCATTGCCTTTCAATTCTGACCATGATCGATAGATTCAAGGCCTCAATTTCCCATCTTCCTCAAAACTACCGGAAAGAGTTTAGATTGTCCCATCCCAGATTCTATCCAGACAGACGAATCTCGGTGCCACCCTTTGCCTTCGAATTCTGACCCAGACTGGTGGATTGATGGCCCTCCTTTTCCATATTTTTCTAGACAACCGGTCGGAGTCTAGATTGTCCCATTCCAGATTCTATCCAGACGAACGAATCTCGGTGCCACCCTTTGCCTATGAATTCTGACCCTGACTGGCGGATTCATGGCCCCCTTTTCCATCTTCAACTAGACTACCGGACGGAGTCAAGATTATCCCATCCCATATTCTTTCCGAACTGACGAATCTAGGTGCCACCCTTTCCCTTTGAATTCCGACCATGACCGGCGGATTCAAGGCCCCCTTTTCCAACTTCTTCTAGACAACCGAACGGAGTTTAGATTGTCCCATCCCAGATTTTACCTGGACGGACGAATCACGGTGCCACCCATTGCCTTTGAATTCCGACCCTAACCAGTGGATTCAAGGCCCCCCTTTTCCATCTTCTTCTAGACTATCGGACAGAGTCTAGATTGTCCCATCCCTGATTCTATCCGGACAGACAAATCACGGAGCCAACCATTGCCTTTGAATTCAAACCCTGACAGGTGGGTTCATGGCCCCCTTTTCCATATTATTCTAGACTACCAGACGGAGTTTAGATTGTCCCATCCTAGATTCTATTTTGACGGATGAATCTCGGTGCCACCTTTTGCCTTTGAATTCCGACCCAGAGCAGCGGATTCAAGGCCCTCATTTTCCATCTTCTTCTAGACTACTAGACGGAGCCTAGATTTTATTCTGTCAAATGAATTTCAGTGCCACCGCTCGCCTTTCAATCGCAACCCTGACAGGCGGATTCATGGCCCCCTTTTCCATCTTCTTCCAAACTACCAGACAGTGTCTAGATTGTCCCATCCCAAATTCTATCCGGACAGGCAAATCTCGGTGCCACCCTTTGCCATTGAATTTTGACCCTGACCGGTGAATTAATGGCCCCCATTTTCCATCTTCTTCTAGACAACCAGACAGAGTCTAGATTGTCCCATCCCAGATTCTATCCGGACCAATGAATCATGGTGCCACCCTTTGCCTTTGAATTCTGACTCTGACTGGCGGATTCAAGGCCCCCTATTCCATCTTCTTTTAGACTACCATACGGAGTCTAGATTTTCCCATCCTAGATTGTATCCAGACGGACGAATTTCGGTGCCACCCTTTGCCATTGAATTCCGACCCAGACCGCCGATTTCGAGGCATCATTTCTCCATCTTCTACTACACTACCGGACAGAGTCAAGAATGTCCCATCCCAGGTTCGATCTGGACCGAATAGTCTCTGTGCCACCCTTTGGCTTTGAATTCCGTACCTGACCAGCGGATTCAAGGCCCTTTTCCATCTTCTTCTAGACTATCAGGCGGAGTTTAGATTGTCCCATCCCAGATTCATTCAGGTCAGACGAATCTCGCTGCCATCCATTGCATTTGAATTCCGATCCTGACAGGCAGATTCAACGCGTCAATTTTCCATCTTCCTCTAGACTACCGTTCGGAGTTTCGATTGTCCCATCCGAGATTCTATCCGGACGGACGAATCTCGGTGCCTCCCTTTGCCTTTGAATTCCAACCCTGACCAGTGGATACGAGGCCCAATTTTCGATCTTCTTTTAGACTACCAGACGGTGTCTAGATTATCCCATCCCAGGTTCAATCCGGACGAACAAATCTCGGTGCTACCCTCTGCCTTGAATTCCGAGCCTAACTGGCGGATTGATGGCCCCCCTATTCCATCTACTTCTAGACTATCGGACGGAGTCGAGATTGTCCCATTCCAGATTCAATCCGGACTGACGAATCTCGGTGCCACCCTTTGCCTTTGAATTCCGACCCAGAACGATGGATTCAAGGCCCCATTTTCCATCTTCCTCTAGACAACCGGACAGTGTCTTGATTGTGCCATCGCAAATTCTATCCGAATGGACGAATCTCAGTGCCACCCTATGCCTTTGAATTCCGATCCGGTCCGGTGGATTCAAGGCCCCCTTTTCCATCTTCTTCTAGACAACAGGACGGAGTCTAGATGGTCCCATCCCTGTTTCAAACCGGACGGACAAATCTCGGTGCCACCCTTTGCCTTTGAATTCCGACCCTGACCGTCAGATTCAAGGCCCCCCTTTTCCATCTTCTTATAGACTACTAGACGGAGTCTAGATTGTCCCATCCTAGATTCTATCGGGATGGACAAATCTCGGTGCCTTCCTTTGCCTTTGAATTTCGACCCTGACTGGCGAATTTAAGGCCCCCATTCTCCATCTTCTTCTAGACTACCAGATGGAGTCTAGATTGTCATGTCCCATATTCTATCCAGACGAACAAATCTCGGTGCCACCCTTTGCCTATGAATTCCGACCTTGGCCGGTGGATTCAAGGCCTCAATTTTCCATCTTCCTCTAGACTACCAGACGGAGTCGATTGTCCCATCCGATATTCTATCCGAACGGACGAATCTAAGTGCCAGCCTTTGCCTTTGAATTCCGACCCTAAACGGTGGATACAAGGCCCCCCTTTTCCATCTTCTTCTAGACTACCGGACGGAGTTTAGATTGTCCCATCCCAGATTCATTCAGGTCGAATGAATCACGTTGCCACCCTTTGCCTTTGAATTCCGACCCTAACCGGTGGATTCATGGCCCCCATTTCCATCTTCATCTTGACTACCAGACGGAGTCTAGATTGTCCCATCCCCAATTCTTTCCAGATGGACGAATTTTGGTGCCACCCTTTGCCATTAAATTTCGACACTGACCGACGGATTCAAGGCCCTCATTTTCCATCTTCCTCCAAACTACCGGACGGAGTTTAGATGGTCCCATCCCAGATTCTATCCGGACGGAGGAATCTCGATGCCACCCTATGCCTTTGAATTCCGACACCGACCAACGGATCCAAGGCCCCCCTTTTCCATCTTCTTCTAGACTACCAGACAGAGTTTAGATTGTGCCATCCTAGATACTATCAGGGAGGATGAATCTTGGTGCCACTTTTTGCCTTTGAATTCCGACCCTGAACGGCGGATTCAAGGTCCCCTATTCCATCTTCTTCAAGACTACCGGACGGAGCCTAGATTGTCCCATCCCAGATTCAATCCTGATGGACGAAACTCGATGCCACCGTTTGCCATCGAATTCCGATCCTGATCGGTGGATTCGAGGCCCCCAATTTTCCATCTACTTTTAGACGTCAGGACGGAGTCTCGATTGTGCCAGCCATGATTCAATCCGGACGGACGAATCTCGGTGCCACCCTTTGCCTTTGAATTCCGACCCCGATCGGTGGATTCAAGGCCCCCTTTTCCATCTTCTTCTAGACTACAGGACGGAGTCTAGATTGTCCCATCCAGATTCTATCCAGACGGAAAAATCTCAGTTCCACCTTAAGCCTTTGAATTCCGACCCTGATCGGTTGATTCAAGGCCCTCTTTGAATTCCATCTTCATCTAGACTACCAAACGGAGTCTAGATTGTCCCATCCCAGATTCTATCCAAATGGACGAATATTAGTGCCACCCATTGCCTTTGAATTCCGACCCTGACCGGTGGATTCAAGGCCTCACTTTTCCATCTTCTTCAAGACTACCAGACGGAGTCTAGTTTGTCCCATCCCAGATGCGATCCGGACGGATGATTCTCGATGCCACCCATTTCCTTCAAATTCCGACCCTGACCGGCGGATTCAAGGCCCCCTTTTCCATCTTCCTCTACACTACTGGACGGACTAGATTCTCCCATCCCATATTCGATCCAGACAGACAAATCTCGGTGCCACCCTTTGCCTTCGAATTCCGACCCTGATCGGCAGATTCAAGGCCCCCATTTTCCCATCTTCCACAAGACTACCAGACAAAGTCTAGATTGTCCCAATCTAGGTTCGATCCGAACGGATGAGTCTCGGTGGCACTCCTTTCCTTTGAATTCTGACCTTGACTGGCGGATTCAAGGCCCTTTTCTATCTTCCTCTAGACCACCAGATGGAGTCTAGATTGTCCCATCCCATGTTCAATCCGAACGAACGAATCTCGGTGCCACCCCTTGCCTTTGAATTCCGACCCTGACCGGCAGATTCAAGGCCC
>JAMKQA010070607.1:0-10623 GCA_024699735.1 Posidonia australis | reverse complement strand
AGAAAACCACCCACAACCACACACAACCAAGAAACAACAGATTATCCATTAATAAACCATTAAACACAATATTACAAATAATACATGGTTTATTAAATAGAAATGGATAATCAGGCCCTGATGTTTCACAAAGTGTGGGGGTGTCTTGCAAAAGTATTGATTTCAGAACATAAGAAAAAGAAATTAGGACCTAAAACAGTAGATGTTATATTTTTAGACTATGTAAAAACTAATTATGCATATAAATTCTTAGTCATAAAATCTGATATTTTAGGCATTGATGTTAGCACTATAGTAGAACTCTATGATACAACATTCTTTAAGAATGTGTTTCCCACGAAGACAGGTGTTTCCCAAAGTGTTTCCTCTATAGATCCTACCCCTACTACTGGTTCCATTCCCAACTATATGGAAAGGATGACAATTATGGAGAGTGAACCTAATAGTATTATTTCTAAACTAGATTAGTCTATGGAAATAACTAAGCCTAGGAGAAGCAAGAGAGCTAGTATATTCAAAGACATTGGAAGTAACTTTGTTACTTTTAATGTAGTGGATGATCTTGTAATCTTCCAATAATCTATGACTTCACCAAAAGCAATGTTTTGGAAGGCGTCTATCAACAGTGAAATTTAATCAATTGTCTCTAATAGGACATGGGAATTATTTGATTTACCTCTTAGGTGTACAACTATTAGATGTAAATGGATTTTTAAGAAGAAATTAAATCCAGATGAAACAAGTCCAGATTGGTTACCAAGAGGTTTACATAACGAGAGAGAATAGACTATTTTGATACTTATTCACCTGTTTCCCGTATAACTACAATTAGGGTGCTTGTAGTACTGACATCTATATATGATATCATTATACATCAAATAGATGTAAAAACTGTATTTTTACATGGTGATCTCCAAGAAAAGATTTATATGGATCAACCAAAAGATTTTGTAGCTCGAGGGAATGAAGGCAAGGTGTGTAAACTTGTAAAGTTATTGTATAGATTGAAACAAGTCCCTAAATAGTGGCATGAAAAGTTTGATCAAATCATACTTTCTTTAGACTTTAGTGTTAATAAATCTGATAAGTGTGTCTTTTGCAAAAGTATCAATGATGAATATATTGTTGTATGCCTGTATGTAGATGATATACTATTGTTTGGATCTAACTTGAGTATTATTAATGAGACAAAATCATTCTTATGTAGCAAGCTTGAAATGAAGGATATGGGTGTTGCTGATGTGATTCTAAGGCTTAAAATCACTAGGCCAATTAGTAATATAATTCTCTTGCAATCTCGTTATGTTGAGAAAATAGTAGAGAGATTTAGCTATACTACATGTATCCCTGTAAAAGCCCCATATGATTCTTCGAAACCTCTGTACAAGAATGAAAGTGGAATTCCTGTGTCTCAATTAAGATACTTATAGATCATTGGTAGTTTGATGTATCTTGTAAATTACATAAAATCAGAAATTTCATATGTGGTGTGTAAGTTAAGTAGATACCCAAGCTATCCAAATAGAACTCATTGGGAGGCCTTAGATAGAGTACTTAGTTACTTAAAAGAAACAATTTCCCTTAGGCTGTATTATGAAAATCATCCTTCTGTTATAGAAGGGTATAGTGATGTCAACTGGATAGCCAACATCTCTGAAAGTAATAAGATTTTAGGGTATGTATTTACCTTGGGCGGTGGCTTTATCGCTTGGAGGTTTAAGAAACAGATTGTTCTGTCTCGATCTATATTTGGGGTAGAGTTATGTGCTTTAGATGAAACTAGAATAACAGCTGAATGACTAAAGAGACTTATGTATGATTTACTTATGATAAAGAAGTCTCCTTTTGCAATCTCAGTACATTATGATAGCATGATAATGATTGCTAAAATCAATAGTTCCAAGTACAATCAAAAGTAAAGGAGACACATTCAAGTTAGACTAAAGTCTATAAGGAAATTTGTATCTGATGGAGTTATAACTATGGACTTTATTGGTACCAAAGATAACACAGCTGATCCTCTAACTAAAGGACTAACTTTAGCCTTAATTCAAAAATCTAAGATAGGGATGTGACTGAAACCCATTAGAGATTCACAAGCAGCAGCAACCCAACATAATTGAGTGAAGATCCCATAAAGTAGATTCAATGTGGTGGTAACAAGTTATTTTGTAAATACGTATGACATATCAATTATATAGTTATACTTGTGTATATGAGTGTCTGTCTCCTATAAGCCTAGAGATGTCATGACTACAAGTTAGTAAAAGAATAGTCTCTGAATGGGATCAAGTTTTATAATAAGTTGTTAGCAATACATCCTTGGAGATGTTCAACTAAATGATTGATATTGTGAGACTGCAATAGAGGAATTGGGTTATTCTTTGAAGTCAAGCACGATTCAAGATATGGATACATGACCATTAATGCATCAAACCTAAAGATCATAACCATAGCATTTGTTATGTTGTTACTAATAGACATCTTTACACCAAATGTTTAGGTTCAAGATGTAAGTTTATTTAGTTTCTGTAAAGATAATATTGATTGACTTAAGTAACAGCTCAAATCAAAAGGTACCATTATTTAAAACATGACATAATAGTCGATTCTAAATAACACATTACTCTTTAGACATTGTAGGAGATTGTTGAATATTTAATTAGGTTTAAGTTGGGCTTAATGGGTCTATGACACTTGATTAAATAATGTTTATGTAAGTCCATTACATTGCCTTTTTTTTTAATAAGGATTAAATATCTTATGATAAATCCAAAAGTGTAAGTCCAAAAGTGGGAAAATTTTGGAGGATAATTTTATGCATCTTTGTGGGAGTTTAGTCCCACATTAGAAAAGTGCAAAAATTTGGATGGCCTTATTTCCAAGGAACTTTAGAACAAGTGTTCACACCAACTTGGTCTAGGCATAGATGACCACACACATGCGTTTGCATGCCCACATTGGGCAGGGCTCAAGCTTTAGGCTTTCGAGCTTGAAGGAATGGTCTCCAACCTTTGGGCATTTTTTGCACAAAATTACATTGATTAATTGAGTTTAATTGAGTCCATACTTAATTAATTACTATTGGATTGGCCCAAAACACATCCTCTAATAGGCATCATGTAGAAAGGGATATGAAGCAAGAGGGGCAACCGTTGCTCTGCACTCTTGTACTTTCCTTTTCTGTCTTTTCTCTTCTTTGACAACCCTATGCCCTAGATTTGTGACTCTTTCTCTGATTGTGTGCTATACAATCAAAGGCGATTGAAGTTTGATCGCTGTGTAGACGAGAATTGATATGTTCTCCATCTACTGGATCATTTTATCCTGAGAGGAAAAAAGTGAATCCCTGAGTACCAATTGAGGGTTGCTATTTTCTCTAAGGCAAGTCCTTAAGGATGACTCAATCAGATAAGATCTAAGTCTATCTCTTATTTTTATTTCTTTTCCATGCATTGTTTGTTCATAATTTTTCTTCGATCTTATGGTATGATAATAATTAACATGTTAATCAACACTTTGTATATGTTTATATATATAGTTTCATGTTTTATTCCAACATTATCTTGGTCTTGGATTCCAACCTAAGATTGTGCTATAATTTTCCAAGAGTTTTTCCAAGAAGATGTAGAGAGGTATAGGAAAAACCCCATGCAATCACAGAATCAATTGGCCCTTCAAAACTGAGGTCCCATTTGGTTTAGATAATTGACACACATATTTTACAAAAATTTGATGTTGTCGCAATTTGAACTAAACACATCTGACATGATAGAGTTTGTATGTAAACTAAGGTAGTAGAATTGTTGGGTTGCAGTGTATTTCGATAGAATCTAACAATTGAATTTAAGATCGATTCTGGAGATACTCCATTAGATTCTAGCATAAAATTTAATTTTTTTTTTTGACATTTACAAAAAATACAATAATATATTATAGAATCACTAGTAAATACTTTGTATTAAAATAAATAAACATAGAATCTGGATTTTCTACTATCGCAATTGAACTAAATTTTTTATAAATGTACTACAATACAAGAAGATCAAGATTGTGTACTTCCTCAAATTTTGTGCAATATAGAAAATTTTTGTAGCTAATTTTGAGCATCCAAAATTGCTACCAAAACGGAGGGGAGTACCCTCTTGATCGCGAGCCTCCCTTCTAGAAGCAACAACTTGAGACCTAGATCTGGAACAATAGTCGGACCTTCCAGAGCTATCCCAACCCATCCTCTGCGTCCCAGAGTCTAGCCAAGGCATCATCAGAGTTCATCACTGTCGACTTGCCTCGCCGGGGAGGATATTCAGCGCGTCAGGTAACACCTTCTCCTTTCTCCTTCAATCCGTAACACCCCGTTTAGGTCCCCTTAGAACCTTAAGAGCCAATCCCGATGGAGCGACGCCCCCTGGGCCGTCGACCTGATCTCCGATGGTGGGTTCACCACCACCGGTGAGGCCCGTGGCCTCTGGCTCGAGGAGAGGCTTTCCGGGTCACTTCTCCTTCTCCTCTCCTCTTCACGGAGTGCCCTTGCTCTGGAGAAGGTCCTACGGCCACCTGAAGATCCATTGCGTCGCCGCAGTCACTACAGCCACCGTCGACCGACGACACTTCGCCGTAAAGCCTCCTGGAGTGCCTCGATCGCGCCAGCCCTGGTCCATCATCTCCGGGAAGCTCAATGCCTCGCCACGAACACCCCTCAGCACTCGTGACATCGTTCCATGCTCTAAAGCATCGTCTTCATTGCCGCCGCGATCGCCGTCGGAGTTCGTGAAGGGGGGAATACCCCAGGACCCTCCAGCCATGCCGAGCCTCCCTGCGACCTTGCCATGCAACCCTGGAACTCCTCCGACCTCAGCCGCGACGAACCTTCGCGCCCAGATGCACCGCAGTAGCAGCCCACTGTCGCCGGAGAAGAACGCCGGTGGGGGGATCGACGACATGTTCCGGTTGTTGGGAGTTCGATCGCTACCGTCGGATCCTCCCCACATGTCCTCCTCATGCTTTTCCCCATCTTTGATCTCAGATCAGGCATTGGGAGGGGCTCAGATGAGCCCTCAAGCCGTCACCGCCGGCAATCTCCGAATCGCCGGCGGTGACTCTTTTTGTTAAGTTTTTTTTTCTTTCTTCTTTTAAAAAAAAAACCCATTAGCTTATAAAATTGTTACAATTAGGTCTTGCATTTTGTTTTGCAATCCTTGTAGTTTTAAATAAAGTTTTGTTTCTTTTTAATCCTTGTAAATATTGCATCTTTTTCCCTGTACTTTTTAATTTTTATTTTTCTATGTATGTTTTATCACATCTAGGTCCTTGCTTCCATATTCTTTTTACATTTAAATCCTGGTTATTTGCATTTAATCCCTGAAACATTTTAAAATAAGTTTCCCCCTGTAAAATTGCATTCTGAACCCTAAAATATTTAAAAAACACACTGGCCATCATAAAAATCAAGTTTTATTTACACTTAGGTCCTAACCATTTGCATTTAACCCCCACAACTTTTAAAACTGAGTTTACACTGTGAATTTTGCATTTTAAACCCCAGGATTCATCATAATTACACTGAGTAACCTAAAAACTCATTTTTTATCACAATCAGGCCCCTAGAATTTTACATAAAAGTCTCTGAATTCATATTAAAGTATTCTTGAACATAAAATTTACATTTTGACCCTTAGATTATTTCTAAATTCCTTATTTAGGGTTTTTAAATGTTTTCCATCATATTTTGGGCTATTTTTCATCCTTGTTTTGCATTTAATCACAGAATCCACTTGCAAACCATGTTTTCACTGAGATTTGATCTTTTGCCCTGCATTTTGGCCGCATTTTCACTCATGTAAATTTTGCACTTTAGTCCCTAACTTTTCAGGAAATTATTTAAGTGCAATTTTTGCATCCTTGTGCCACATTGACACTGGATCCGTCATTTGCATGTTAGAATAAGGACCATGAACCTTTTTTCATCTATTTTCTCGTTCTTATCCCGAATTTTGCATTTTAGTCCCTATGTTTGCTATTTATTGCATTTACATCCTTTTGGTGATTTTTCTTTTCCCTATTTCTTGCAAATGACATTATCCAGACATTTAGCATATATTTTGACATATCTTAGGCCATGCATCATTCCCATGCAAGCACTTGTCACATCTGGCCAGGGGAAATGATCAAATTGCCTCCATGCAGATTCTTGAGCATGCATCTCGATCTTTGCATTTAATCTTGCCATGGCATTCATATTAGTATGATTAGAGCATAAGCTAGGTTTAGCAAACAATTGGACTAGAAAGACCGAGTTTCTCGGGCGTACGAGGGTACCTAACACCTTCCTCATGCGTAATAGGAATCCTTACCCATCCTTTGGTTAGCAGACATCCAGTCTTCCCATCAGCATCTCATGTGTTCAACCTTTTGTGGTTTTCCTCGTCTTTCCTTTAAAAGACTAGGTGGCGACTCCTTTTCTTTTTCTTCTATCTTATCCTTGCGCCTTCGCCATCTTGGCATGACTGTGATCTCCTCCTACCCCCTCCTCCGAGGCGGCACGATCACAGGTGGTGTGTCTGCTAAGTGACCGTTTTGAGTGATCACTCACATATGCTTTGTTTTGTATGTTTTAGCAAATGTAGGATAGTAGTGGCCAGTTACTAATTCATATAGGAGGAGTCACGTTGCCACACATCAAGGATTCTGTGAGTATTTAGTTTAGTTTTATTTTCTGTTATTTGCTAGTTTTGTTTCTGCTCAGTTTACTTAGATTACATAATTGGTAAAATTAGATAATAATAATAATAAGAAAAATTGTAACTAGATTGAGTGATAGCAATTTGAAGGTCGTTACACTCATACTCTTAACCAAGTTAAGCAAGATTAGGACCAAGTACATCTTATTTAGAATTTCCCTTCAATGACACCAATTAGAGGAATGGCTAGGGTACAAGGAGACTCTACGAGCCCTTCCACTTCAGCCACGATTTTTGAATCAACTGACCCTAATGTTCAGTGGTTTGCAACTATTTAGTTCGTCTGTTACTTGGATGTCTTGTAAACTTTTAACTTGATAGGTAACTTTTTTTTTTGTTATCGGTTTAGGTGAATTTTTATGCATGTCCCAGGATTCGAACCCAGGACTTGTGGCGAGTTTAAAGTTCTCCTAGCCACTGTGACAATGAGACATTGTCTACATGATAGGTAACTTGCTACTTGGTTTTATTTGTCCTGTTTTTTTTTATACTTGGGGGAAAACTCATATAATTTTTGTATACTTGTGATGTAACTTATAGTCAAGTATTTTTGATTTAATATATATATTACTATTTACAAAAAAGAAAAAAAGTAACGAAGTCTAAACCCCATCATTCCTGTAACAAAGGAGAAATAGTAACGAAGGCGAAACTAAACTCGTAAGGAGAGAAAAGACACCTCCAATTATAGATGGTGGGAGAGAACTTCATGACAATGCATATATATATATATATATTGGAAATGAGACCCCAGCCTGAGCCGCATCATTCCTGGTGTGAATGACAAATATGCGTTAATTCCATCGTTTTCGTTCACACATGTTGTTGTTAGATTCTTGTTCTTGTATGTCCATCCCCACTCTTCGAGAGGATAAATATATGAACAGCATGAAGCATTAGTCTTCTAGGAAAACAACTGAAACTAAAGGACCATTCTCCTGTTCCCAACCTATTGTGAAGTCCAAGCCTCCATTCTTTGCTTTTCAAGTTGGTTTTGAAACAACAATTTCCTCAGCAGAAATTGTTCAATGGAAAGCATCTAATGGAAGGCCTTAAATGAACCCTAGCTCTAGTAGTCTGCATATAGTGCCAACCTGCCTTGAAATTTCGTAAAGGGTGATTGGATTTTTTTTTCTTCTAATTATCATTCTTTTCACCGAATTATCCATATTCTTGATGATCTCAATAGCATCATCCACTCGTAGTTCGTAGGCTTTATAATGAACAAATCTAATAGATGGGATTATGAGCTTAACTAACTAAAAAGACCCTATCATCTATCCCATGTTCCAACTTTTAGCTACTATGTAAATAAAAATGATTCATTTACAAATAATTTGTTGAAGTATTATACATTACAATTAACCTCTGACCTCATCAAGAGTTTCATCGCCAGACATGGCCAAAACTATGTTATTGGAGTTCATTTGTACCTCATTTAAGTATTTTTTATTTATTTTTATAAGCAAACCTTTTGACATAAAAGTTGAGTTTGGTTTGTTCAAATCAAACAATTTCCTTTTGTTCTTTCATAAAAACCTATGGGATAGAATTTAAGTTTAATTTATTTAAAAAGATACTATGAAATTCTTATAATTGAATCAACTAATAATTAAGTACAAATGTAAATTATTAAATGATAAAGTAAAGGACATACCGAGCTTGGTGAATTTGCACCTACAAAGAAAAGGTGTTTTCAATCTCAACACGAAGAAAGACCAAAGAAGAATGATCACTTGGGAATCTCACCTTCGTTTAGGCGTTCATCCAATGAGCTCTTCCTTGAGGAGTGAAGTCGCCCAATATTTGACTATCATAGCCATGAGAACTTTATGTTGTAATCTCACCCACATATTAAGGCTATACTATACCAGAGAATCCTACCAATGCTAGACACTTTTGAAGCCCTTGTAGAATGCAATCAAATTTGATTTAAATAAGGATTAACAAAGTAGGAATTCCAGATTGGAGATATCTTTTCATTTTAGACAATACTAGATACTATTGGATGACCCAAGAGAAAAAAGCCAATATCAGTATCCAAATATGTGCTCCGAGGTTCCATTATTGATTATAAACTATATTGGTTATAATAGAAGTAAATGCAATTAATTTATTAAAATAATTAATTCAAGGATAGTGACGAATATAAATATACAAACGTTTCAAGCAAACTTGGGGAAATTGCAATAACAACTATTAGATAGTGTATAATACTAAAGGAATGATAGAATGAACCTAGAGGGTCACTTTCTTAAATTGTCTTTTGTTTTGGTTGATGTTCTCTAGTTGTCTCAACTTATTGTATATATTAATATTATAATGATTGAAATTTCTTTATTAATATAACAATTCTGCTAGTAATATAAGCATATTTTCTAGAAATCGACCATTTAACATAGAACCTTTATAATTTGTAATCAAAAATTTCAATTTACCTATGGTAGAAATGTCAAAATCACTTGATCTTTTATATGTAGACATTACAAACGATGCATATCAAATCCAAGGGTTGGTAATTTCATAGGATAGAATGATTTTGAAAATGAAATGGGGACTTATTTTATTAATGAATGTGCCCATAGACCTAAGGGGATCTATTTGGATATGGTGAGAATTGATCTAATTACATGTAAACAAAGGAGATGATCGACACAGAAATCATTGGATTTCTAGCAACACCTATGGTTGAGTGATCTCATCCTCAAGCTTCAACAAAAATCCATTTAAATGTAATATTAATCTAGAGTGGAATAACAATAATCTATAACTTTATAGTTACTCTCATGTGATATATTATTTTAAATCACTATCATGTGATAGTTATATTAGATGTGGTGGGTGTTCCTGTCCACTCATCACATGTCAAATATGTGGCAAAAATGGGCACTACGCCATAAATTGCTATAGTCGTCTTGATACTCAAAGTTTTACGCCAACCAACACCAATGCCATGGCTTATTTTGTGGCTACAAAAACCACTAATAATGATGGATTATGGTATCTCGATTCAGGTGCCAGATATCATGCACTTGCAACCTTAACAACCTCTCAATTTCTACCCCCTACAACGGCCCAGATCGTCTCATGATTGGAAAAGGTGCATCTTTACCGATCACGCACATTGGATCTTCTTTAATAAACCTTCCCTCTGGTAAATATGTTCGTAAAAATATTTTTCGTATTCCTCACATTCATTGTAATCTTCTTTTCATTTGTCGCTTCAACCATGACAACAATATCGTATTTACTTTTGGTACTAATCAATAATCATTACTCTATTCAGGATCTTCAGTCGGGCAAACATCTTCACAAAGAGGGGATGCATGACGGCCTTTTTCATCTCAAAACTACTGCCTCATCATCATATGTTCCTTTGCTACTCCCTCTGCTTTCATTGGAGAATGCACATCTACCTATATTTGGCATGCCCGACATGGCCACCCTAACACTAGGCTCACAAACCAAGTAATTTGGAGATGGCATCTTACGCACAACACCTCCCCTTTAACCTCTTGTACCGCAGGTCAAATGAGTAAAGCTCATAAACTTCCTTATCAACCTACATCTAATCATGTATCTAAGCCTCTTAAACTTATTGTATCAGATGTTTGGGGACCTTATTGTTGGATCGAAAGACCTCTCTAGAGGGAGGGGAGGTGAATAGAGAATTTTCAATTTCAGAATTACTTTGCCTACTTTTTGTAATTTAATAGTAATTGCAGACAATAGATATTATTAACTAAAATTAATCAAGATTTCTACTGATGCAACTAGTAAACATACAAGAAGAGGATGAGAGAAATTGATATACACAGAGAATTTAAAGTGGTTTGGCAACCCAGCCTAGTCCACTCCTCAAGACCCCATTGAGATTTTTCCC
>JAMKQA010070605.1:0-10018 GCA_024699735.1 Posidonia australis | reverse complement strand
GCCAACTTGGTGCGCCAGCCCTGCTCACAAATTGCTGAACTCTGGCTTGCTAATGGGTTTGGGGTCTGGTTTAAGGACTGATCACATCCAAAGCAACATACGGATACTAATCTCCGGGTCACCTCAAAATCGGGGTGTCTACACCTTGTCCAAGTCATCCCTTAGCATTTTTCACATTTGGGCATTTATTCATCCATTTCATATAGTTTTCATCACATTTGCGCATCAGTCACTCCTTTTTAAGTGAATTTGCATCACATGTGTTTCTTTCTTGGATTCTTCTCCATTTTGTTTTCTGAGTCCCTCACCCTACATTCAATTTGATTTTATTTAATCCTACATTTTGGATTTTTGGTTTAATTTAGATTTCATCGCCCGAGGGCGTACAGGAATTGACCGAAAGGTCCACATTAGTCCATTTGCGGTTTATTTTCTCCTTTTCGATTTTCATAACCTTTTCACGATTCCGAGAACCTGGGTTGACTCCACTTCTCATCTTTTTGACGTCAGTATGGTTTTCCCAAACATTTTGTCCATAAATGCTATCATTTTATGTGATTTTCTTCGCATGGCATCATTTGTTCGTTTTATGTGGGTTTCTTTGCAATTTTCGCATCTCGATTTCTGCAGTGTTTTTTTTTATGATTTTGCTGACCAGAGTTGTTTGCATTTTTAACTTTCTTAAGGCCTGTATGATTTTCTGAACCATTCTTTGCAAAAATCTCGTCATTTCATGTGATTTTCTTTGTCGTGTCATACTTAACGATTTCATCATTTCATGTAGATTTCTTCGCAATTTTCGCATATCATCTTGCATATTCATCCAATTTTGTCATGGCATACATGTTAGCATGTTCAGAGCACAATCTAGGCTTAACAAGCATTCATCCAGTCTTTAGCAAGCGGTTTAGACTAAAAAGATCGAGTTCCTCGGGCGTACGAGGGTGCCTAACACCTTCCTTGTGCGTAATAGAAATCCTACTTGTCCTCTGGTTAGCAGACATCCAACCTTCACATCTGCATCTCTTGCATTCAATCTTTTGTGGTTTTCCTTGTCTTTCCCTTAAAAGACTCGGTGGCGACTCCTTTTCTTTTTGTTTTATCCTATCTTGCGCCTTCGCTATCTTAGCATGGCTGTGATCTCCTCCCTCTGGTGTGACTCTACGCCGGACCCTTGGGTTGGCATGGTCACAGAATTAAAGCTGCATGCATCTTTATTTGCCACAAACCGAAGTTGACATCCTGGTTATATTTTTCAATCTCAAACTTCATCGTCATCTTCATGGTTGAATCGGAATCCACAACTAAAGTTCTGATACCACTTGTTGAGGATTTGGACAGGATCCCACTAGTTGTGTGGAAACGAGATCCAACGAATTCTTCTTTAGCACCACGAACTAATAATCAAACAATAAAGGAAAAATAAAAAACACACAAATAGAAGAGAAAACACACGTAAACACAAGAATTTAAGAAGTATAGAGAGATTTTATTATTATCAAAGATGATTACAAGATACAAGAGATTGATGTAGAGAAAAGATCAAAAACCTTAATCCTAAAATAAGAGTGTCGTCTACATCAAAAGACTTTTTAAGGTTGGAAGAAGCAATTCTCAAGGTTGCTTGTCTAAATCACAAGTTTTTCCCTCATATATATAGGAGAATTAGAGATATAGTGACAAGAAAATTATACATTTAACTTAAAAGGTTAATTTCTTAAGATAATATAGTAAAATATCTTAAGTTAATATCTTGAGATAAAATATTCTTAAATTATCTTAAGATAATATTATAAGATAAAATATCCCTAAATTATCTCAAATTTATACTTAATCGGTAGATACACATCAGATATTGTCAAATAAAAATAGTTTAAGACACACATCTCAACAAAAACCTACAAGTTCAAACATCTATGATATGCAAAACCACTAAAAGTCATAATGATTAACTTATAAAAAGTAATAAGTAGCAACCAACTTCCATGGTATTCCTTGCAGCTTTCCTGAATGATCATTGACAATTTTAGGAACCTTGTCAATCCTCAGACAACATAGAGGAATTATTAGGTAAAGAGATCAGAGTGCTGATCGTTGAGGCTGAACTTCCTATTTGTGGAAGAGATGAGAACTATTTGATTTGGTCGATGACCTATACATGAGGTAATATGCACATAATAATGGATATCGAATACTTGATCAGTACAGAACTAGTAAACTATTGTTCTACTAGTGGAATTCAGAATTTCAAATAACTGAACTGGTGAACTATACTTCGCTGAAGAGAAATCATACGGTGGGAAGATGCCCATTAAAACTACAATGAACCAGTCCACTAGAAATCATGCATTCGTGATATTTACCGCAATGCAGAAGGTAGATGTCAGGATCCCAACAAATAAATCAAAACTTTAGTAAAAGCTGGGGGAGAAAAGTCGATAAATAATATATTCTATGAAATAGCTTAGATTGCTGATTGAATAATTAGTTGATGCTTAAAATGCTACATTAATGGGAATTCTGATCGCAGCTTAAGATTCCTAAAAACACGATGTTTATCTTGTTATGTAACCAGAAAAGGTTCAAGTATCCAGGTATAATTTTAACTCCTACTGGTCAGATGCATTGCACATATTTAATGATAGATACTACTCAGATAGATCCCACTGCTTCTTTTATATCAATTTAGCCTTTTAGTACATAAAGATTGAATAAGATGAGAACTATTCGATTTGGTCGATGACCTATACATGAGGTAATATGCACATAATAATGGATATCGAATACTTGAACAGTACAGAACTAGTAAACTATTGTTCTACTAGTGGAATTCAGAATTTCAAATAACTGAATTGGTGAACTATACTTCGCTGAAGAGAAATCATACGGTGGGAAGATGCCCATTAAAACTACAATGAACCAGTCCACTAGAAATCATGCGTTCGTGATATTTACCGCAATGCAGAAGGTAGATGTCAGGATCCCAACAAATAAATCAAAACTTTAGTAAAAGCTGGGGGAGAAAAGTCGATAAATAATATATTCTATGAAATAGCTTAGATTGCTGATTGAATAATTAGTTGATGCTTAAAATGCTACATTAATGGGAATTCTGATCGCAGCTTAAGATTCCTAAAAACACGATGTTTATCTTGTTATGTAACCAGAAAAGGTTCAAGTATCCAGGTATAATTTTAACTCCTACTGGTCAGATGCATTGCACATATTTAATGATAGATACTACTCAGATAGATCCCACTGCTTCTTTTATATCAATTTAGCCTTTTAGTACATAAAGATTGAATAAGTGATGACTTACCATGTCCAGATGCTCTTCCACAACGCCAAATCTGACAGAAACATATACCACCCATCTAGGGGGTACCTGGCACCACCTCTGACTAAGGAACACGGTACGCTTCTTTACTGAAGTTGATCATCCTAAGAATATTGTAAAGTAATCCTCCAAACCCCAATCTTCAATGTGGTACTAATGCACGAAGAGACTCAAAAGAGACCCTAACCCAACAGGTCCACCCAAATTTAAAAAAAAAAAAAAAAAACTATTTTTGTCTCTGTTTTTTCTTGACTGTTGTTGGATAGAATACTGGTGTGTCCTCTTATCTCTTTCCTTGTTGTTTGATAGATGCCAATTTAGGGTGTCAATGTATGCTCTACTACCACAGTGATACCCTACCTTTGGTGTCACTGTCGGTTTCTTCAGCATCTCCAGAAAATTCTAGAAGTCAGGTGACTGTTTTTTTCTTTTTTTTAACAATGGAGTATACCAATCAACCCAACCACACCAGTTGAGTTGGTTATGAAACTCCTAGAATAGCTTCTATCTTCTTTTATTTTATTTTATTTTCTTTTCTTTTCTTCTTGTTTTTTTTTTACGATAGCAGCCATAACCCATATCCTGCAAATAATAGAAAATAAAAGTTTATTTGAACCAAGGAAAAAATTTGATGAAACCAAATTCCTTTAAGACAATCATTAAGGCCATGTTTGCACCAATCATGAGTCAATTTGTTCTTCCTCCTAGTCACAAACTCACAAGCAAGATTATGGTAGTCCTGCAAAATCGTTGACGCCTCCTACCCAATGAGCTTTTGATTTGTCTCCGTGGAAGCAGACAGTAGCTGTCCATAAGTGATGCCACAAGAAGTCCTCGGCAAAGTTCCTGTAGAATAGCTTCTATCACAATACTGTTTGTGGAAGAAGTGTGAACGTCACAAGATGTCCACATAAGTGATGTCAAATGCATCCTTTGGTTACCCATCAGAATATCTAGGTGGTAAATTCCAACACAATGGTAGCCGCCTGAACCCACCTAACATTGCTGCCGTCTTCTTGTGAGTGTAAAAGGTCATTGCAGAAGTCAGATGATGGCAGCACTCGAGTGGCTGCCAATCTGACACATCATTTTTGTAAATGTTTAATTGGAGCCTTTCGATTGATGCCAATGGCTTAAGCCAACTTCTATTGAAGTTGGACACTCACAAACATCTTGGTAGCACACAATCAAGAAGCTAATAAGTTTAAGTTGAACTCTTTTTTTTTTTTCTTTTTTCCTTCGAGGCTTTTTTTAAAAATTTTGGTTACACTGTTTTGAACAACTTCTGAGACGTAAATGCCAATAGGCGAAACTAAAACTCGGGCATGGTCTTGTTTTGATGTTGCATCATTACAGCAAAATCAGAAATAGATGACAGTGAGATTTCTGGATTAATAATAATCACCATCGAGAACACCACCATTTAGTGGAGCACACACCAAGATCGCTATTAGCATCACGGGATCGCGTAGATCTTTTAAAAAGACAGATAAGACAACATTGTTAAGCAGTGCCGTCGAGAAACGGGTAATCGGTATAACCAGCGATCGGATCTGAAGTATAGAACGTTTTCCGATCGTATCGGTTGAGTGGCGCCGCAAGCTCGAACCGCTTTGGAAGATCCGGGTTCGCCAAGAAATGCCGACCAAAGGCAACCAGATTGGTGTAGCCATCGGCAACGACCTTGTTCCCTACATCTTTGGTGTACCCTCCAGCAGCAATGAAGGTCCCCTTGAAGGCCTTCCTAATGGGTAGTAGAGCATGAGGGATTTGGAGCTTCCCGTCCACCATCACCATTCTGGGCTCCATCAAGTGCAAGTACAAAATGCCGTACTTGTTTAGTGATTGAGCCACATAAAGCCCGAGCCCAGCTGGGTCCGAGTCAATCGAGTCCGCGAACTCCGTGAAGGGCGAGAGGCGAAGTCCGACCCGTTCCCGTCCGATCTCGTTAGCCACGGCTTCCACCACCTCGAAGACCAAGCGACACCGGTTCTCTAAGCTCCCCCCGTACTCGTCGGTCCGGTCGTTGACTTGGTCCTTCATGAACTGTTCCAGTATGTAGCCGTTTGCACCATGTATTTCGACCCCATCAAAGCCTAGAACAGTTAGAATCCAATGAACTCGCCAGTTTTTTTTTTTTTTTGTTTGTGACGTTAGTTAGTTAAGGAACGAAGTTCGAGATCTTGAGGGTAAGCTAGCTTTACCTGCTTCAATGGCATTCCTCGCTGCAAGCCTGAAATCGTCGACGAGACCGGGGATTTCATCGGTCCTCAACCGACGGGGAGGAGAGAAATCCATGGGGTCGACCTCCGGTCCTGGCTTGGTTGTCACCGGCTTGTCGGTGCAGGAGATGGGTGCTTGCCCATTCGGCTGGAAGGCTGAACAACGTAATTGTTAGACCCAATTAATCAAACCAAGAAGGATTCTGTAAGCTAGAGCAACGTTGCATACACCATAATGAACGGACCAAAACCATACTACTTTGGAAACAAACAGACATATCAATTAAGATACGACTCTGACAGTCTACGTGCACCATCTGTGTGGACTGTGGAATTTAAGAAGCAGATGACTTACGATAACTGGAAACCCTGCCTACATGCAAGAGTTGGCAAAAGAAGATAGCTCCCTTCTCATGAACAGCATCCACTATTGGTTTCCATGCTTCAACATGCTCTTTAGTCCAAATCCCAGGAGTGTCTGGATATCTACAAGAACAAAACAAAAGGACGAAGAGAGTGTAAGCTTTACTTTAGTTTAAGACATACTAATCAGATGAAGTTGTGTGTGGGTCATTTTAGTTTATAATCACAATTCAAGATTGCATCCACACTGTTACAGTAGGCCTTGATCTTGGATCTGTAATTTCAAGTTTCCAAGAAACCTGAGTCCTTGTTTAATAACAGACTCAAGACCTTCAGACCACACTTTTCCAGATACCAATTTACGATCACCGGGACCTCACAACTCCAAAACAGCAGGACAACATGAAAGAACTGAAATTGGTCGATGGTTTTCTTTTTCTACCCTTGAGCAGTATCTGAAACTCCTGTGGCTTCGGTGATAATAAGACCTCCTTTGGTGGCTCTTTGTGCGTAGTACAGAGCTGCATGAGCTGGTTGGGGCACATTCCCATAGGATCTGTTTCTTGTCATCGGAGGCATAACCACTCTGACCCAAACAAGCAAAACCTTAGGCCCAGCCACCTTAAAGATGGAAAGTGTTTTAAGAATCAATGAAGAAAATAAAGTGGAGAAGATATTGTATGCTGACCTGTGGGAGAGATCAAACTTTCCCATCTTTTTTTTGATATCGGTATGCATATATTTTCTTCTTGTGGTTCGTGAGATTCGAACCTGGAAGAAAGGTACTTTCCCATCAATTGTAAGGAGAAAAGAGAGAGAGGAGAGGAGTCTTTACCATCCTCCTCCTTTTTCTTATTCTTCTCCGTCTTATCTTTCCCAATTCCTGTGGATGTGGGTGTCTATTTAATCCCTGTTTTAATGGGATTTTTACTTGATTACTTCCAAAAATTGAATGAATAGTTTATATATCCTTGGAAAATAGTTAATTATTTATATATCATCTTAAATCATTAATTGTAGCTACAATACTATCGTGATTAACAAGTTGGAAATAAGATGTTAGTTCCTGTGATTAAAAGGATCATTTTACCACTATTGCTTATATATCATCTGAAAATGTGAAATCCAAATCTTCTTCTCAATTGATCGTGTTGGTGGTAGAGAATCACTAGGATTATCACTACAGTAGAAGAAATGAGAAAGAAACTAAGAAAAATAAATGATACAAGGGTTAATCTAAAACTAAATACGTAGGGGTATTTTTGTCTTTTCATATGCTAAGTAGGAAGTTGACTATGGATTTGCGATTTGATGGTAGCAACAAACTAATACACGGATACGTAAGCATAACATTAATTTTTATGAGAATATATAAATAAATAGCTATTTTAGAAGGATACACAGACTATTCAATATATTTCTAAGAATATTCAAGCAAAAATTTCTTCTTAGATTTACAAGTATAGGTTGATTCATAATCCCATTCTTTGTAGCCATTTTTTTGTGGCAGCTGATTCTAAGACCACCCTCGATGGTAAACGTTGCATCACTCTTATGTTGTGGTGTTTGAATGAAGAAAATGGAGACGGAGACCGGAGTGATGGAAACTACCTAATGTAAAATAGTTGCAACATGGTATTTTGAACAAAATGGTTGTGAGATAGGGATACAAAGCACCGTAGAGTATTGTATCTCATATTTCAAACAAGAAACAATTTAGTGGTCAAATATTTTTCTGACCCATGATCTATATGAACCGTTTTTTTCCTCGGTAAGCGAGGTTATAACATTATAATTTAATTACAATGGGATTGCTGTGATAGTGGTGTTTCAACAACCATTAACTTTAAAGATGTGTCTATGATATCCACATAAATATCAAAAAATTTGTTGGATATCAAAATTTTCAATCTTAATTATTCACCCAAACATATGTATGATGGAATTTAAAGTTGTAAATAAATAATTGTAATTACTAATAGATAGTTACAACTTTATAAGATAATCCTATGAATAATGTAGAATTTTCTTTGACTTTAATTATAACAAGATTGTGTTTGGTTTTCAAGATTCCGTGGGAGTCAAATGGAGTTGCATGAGATCCTTTGTATTCCTAGTATCCAGTTGTTTTGTGAAAATCCAACCAAATAATAGAATTTACATTTCTAGAACAAAAAACCAAATGTGAAAATCCAACTTTAGAATTCTCAAATCTCATTGGAATTGCAATTCTTGTTGTTGTTTTTCCTTTTTAATTCAAACTTATCTTTCATCTGCAAATATCAGCAGTATCTCTCAGTTTTCATAAAAAAAAACAAAAACAAAAACATTATCTCTTGGTTGTGTCTGTACTCAAATGTCGTAATCATGGGTTTAGTATATTGGGTTTTCCCATGTATGTTCTCATCCATGTCGTCATTAGGATGCTTTCGGTGACGAAAGAGCTTTGACGTCGACATTGACGTAGAAGATGATCACCCTTTTCTCTTTTTTTTTATATTATAAGTTTGTGAGGGCCAACAAAACGGGCCTTGATGACGATAATATTCTCTGACTTTGATCACATCGCATGGCTTGGCGACGCGTTTTTGAGACCAACCACACCTATTTATTTGGTGTTTTGGTGACGACAGCATCTCGCAAGCTGAGCATCATAGGCCGACCAAGTAAGCAGCCCAATTATGCCGATCCCATTGGCCGTAAAGCTAAACGTGGATCAAGCCTAGTAAATGTACTTGCGGAGGGTTACGTTTCTCCTACAAAGTGACGTATGAGTAGACATGTAAAACGGACCAAATCAGGCCGACGTGACTCAAAAAATGCTAGGTTCTGACAGACTTGGACCGAGTTAATCCGGTTCGTCCACAAAAATGGGTCGGATTAGGCCAGACCGTGGATAAAAATCTTCCAACCCAGCACGGATCACGGTCTGCTAGTGGGTCGGTCCATGGGCAGGTCCATGTAGGGTCGGTCTATAGATTTTTAAATAAAAAAAAATTATTTATTATTAAATAATTAAAATATAAATTAAAAAACTTGAAAAGATATTTAACATTTTACATTAACAATTAAATTAAAAAAATTTATATATTATTAAATAAATGAAATTTACATTAATATCCTATATACATAAAAAAACAATAAAAACTTGAAATTAAATAATATTTGAAGAAGATAAAGACCTACGTGCCACCACGAAGAATTCAAGATGAAGAAAAAGGAGAAGAAAAATTAAATAATATTTGTAATTATTTTGATGTAATTTTCTATTTATTCGTGTACCTAGGAACTTGTAATAATCTCCCAAATATCCACACAGAGCCATAAGAAAATTACCTTAGCCCCAAAACCAACGTTTTATTTAAAAACATTCATTATAGGACTGAGGATATTTTCGGAATACCAAATTTCCTCGGTATACCGAAATATATGCAGATTAGAAAAATCAGAAAAGAAATCCAGAACAACATACTGAAATTCACCGGCATACCGAATCAGTGGTTTTCGGCATACCGAATTATTTTCGGTATACCGAAATATGCTCGACTGTTGTACATTTCGGTCAACCGTTTTGATTTCGGCATACCGAATCAGTAGCCGTTGCTGAACGTTAGAGAGACGTTAGACACATTCTTATACCCATATTTTCCTATAAATAGGCCCCCATTCTTCACCTATGAAGCACGAATACTTCCTACCCCATATAGTGCTTCAAGCTACTCAAGTTTCCAAGCATTCCACTCCAATTTCATTAGAAAAACTCCCAAGACAAGAGTACTCCATTTCCATCCATCCACGTAGCCTGAAAGTATTTGGGAGACTATAAAATAGTTGTAATCTTCATTTTTATTGAGTGGATTCTTCTCCAGATTGAGAGAAGGAAGCCGCGATTTTTGCAGAACTTGACGAGGATTCGTCAAGAGTGTACTACACGATCTTGGCCCTGAAGAAGATCAGGTTAGTGAAATTCTCAAGGGGTTCTCGAGGAGTGGACTAAACCGGGGAGGCTGAACCACTATAAATTTACTTGTGCATATCATTGTCTCTTATCCCTTTCTTTGTATGCTTTAGTTTAGTATCCAAATTCCTCAACTTA
>JAMKQA010070602.1:0-17051 GCA_024699735.1 Posidonia australis | reverse complement strand
CTCAAATACAAGTCTCAAATACAAGTCTCAACAAAGCTAGAACCTAGTTAAAATCACAAAATCAAACGTTAGTTTTAGCTCAAACCAAGCACACACAGTTCGTCAAAACTTATCGCGTCACCCTGGTCACAAGCGACCAACCTAGTCACAAGCAATTGATGAGGCACCAACCACGACTCTACTGCACTACCGTAGCACCTCGCGTAAGAGTCCACCCACCATGGCCTCGTAGGCCTCATACAGCCATGACCCTCAGGTCACACAAACACGCATGGAGTGTGTCCTCACGACGACCCTTGGTGCCAAGACACCAAGGGACTCACAACCTTAGGCTCAGCCAACATCAAGTAAATAGGATGGACCGATCTCTTGCATCTGGGTCCTACAATATCTCAAAGAACCATGGTCATTTTTACCTATGTTCGTTGCCAGTAACCATGCTGTAGAACTCGTACCAATTTCATGGAGGCTCTGTACCTCCAATCGGCTATGGCCCTACCGCATGCAAATCAGACCAAAAATCATAGAAATCTTTTTTTTTTCAAAACATGCATTTCCTTTTCAAAAATATTTCCATTACAAGAATCTATCCATGAAAATTTATTTTCAAAAAGAATTTTTGAGAATTATTTTCAAAACATTTTCACATTTCTTTGCTCAAAACATCGTAAAACATTGCCCCACAAGTCATACGAAAATCGCAATGAAACCACAAACTCTACGCTTAAACAGTGCCACTAAATACCTATCTTAGTGCACCATGCCAAAACCAATCATAACCTCTAATTCTAAGTCGGTTATTAATTCTCAAGTTCACATGGATAATCTAAGGAATATCTTGTTACTTCTAAGTCATATAATCTTTGATATTAAATTAATAGTTTAATGGAGATTTTATGTTTTCCAAAACACTCCATTATCTTACACATTAATCTAAATTAGACATATGAACATGATTAAACTAAGTGTATCATAAGTAAGGACTTCTCCAACAACCAAGGTTGGCCACGCTGCCAATCTAGGTGCACCAACCTGATGCGCTAGATTGGTGCTCTAGCCTGGTGTGCCAGTCTGATGCGTCCAGGCACATATGCCTAAGTGTAGAAAACCAATACATGTTGCCTATTTTATAGAAATCACTGCTTTGTCTACAAATCATGAAAATTTACGTGCAACCTACCAAAATTAAGATTTCCAAGTCTACTTTCATGTGAGACAAAAATCGCTCAAATCCAACGTGCATATCTCTAGTTATACAACGTTAAAGTAAGAAGACCCAAAATAACCTAACAATGAGCATTCCTTGGAAAAACCTTCAAAAACTCTACCAAAATTCCACCAAAAATCACACATAATATACCAAATTGAAGATTTCTATGTGTACCACAACATGAAACAAAAATCACATGAGTCCAACACTTAAAACTCAAGATATTCAAAATTAAAGCCCTAAAACTAAGACTAGCATAGCACCTTTCACAGAATAGGACAACCTTACTGGTCTTTCCAAAAGCCATGAAAAATTCAAAATAATATACCAAAATGAACATTTCTAAGTTTACTTTCACATGCAACAAGAATCATTTGAATCCAATACACATAACTCAAGATATACAAGCTGGAAGCTCTAAGACTCAGACTGGCTTTTTGAATGGGATGTCAGAGTTCGCACATCAATTGGTATCTCAACAGATTACAAAAATTTGCAAATAAGCTACCACAACAAAAATATTTGAGTTTACTTTCAAATGCAACAAAAATCATACCAATCCGTCGCTCATATCTCATGATATGTAAGATTAAAACTCAAAGACCCAATCTGACATAGCACCTTGTTGAATTTTCTTGTGGAGAAGGAGGGAAAAAACCATATCATAGGGTTATTTCAAGTACTAAATCACGAAAAAAGAATGCCTACACATTATCTATTATCTAGTGCATTCGCTTCTCATGAACTAGAACTAGAAGAGTTACTAAAACAAGTGAACTATATTCTCCATTACCTAAATGCATAATTCAAGCTAGGTTAGTCCCACCCTTAATTGCTTAAATGCTTAAGTGCACTTAGGCCTTGGGCTGAACTAGGTTGGCCCATTTCAGCCTCGAGTTGGGCTCAGGTTTTAGAACTTGAGCCTAACCCAGGCCCTAGCTGAATCAAGCCGAGCAGGGCTACACTAAGCTTGGTCCTTTTGCATTGTTTACTAGATAATCAAGAAGAAAATCAAGATTTTGATGTTGCTAGATATGAGATTGATGTTGAGAACATTACACTATCCATTGGAAATTCCACAGTACATGCCATCAAGGAGTTGAAAATTCATTACTTCGATTTTATTTTTGTATTACACTAATAAAATAATGCTAGCTACTGGGCAACTTGATTGACACAGAGATTGTCATTTAATAGAAATGTAAGTAGCCATACTATGAATTTTTATAATTTTAAATTTAATTAAAATTAAAAAATATATATTTTTTAATAACTCAAATATATTGATAATACCATAAACGATTGATAATAGTCAACTATACAACAACGCATCAAAATTAAGAAACGGAACCACAGTGCTCATGTTTGCAATTGTCCTTTAGTGACAGATATTTTTTCATATGCCCGTGCACTCCAAATTATATTTCCAAAATGGGTGTCTGAGAATTACAAAATGATCACAAGCAGCAAAACATATCCCATAGACTAGTCTTGAATAAACCTAGAAGTAAACCAAGTAAAAAGTTCAACGAATATGAAAAAACCAAGAGACAAAATATGACTGTAAGAACGGACATAATTTCTAAATACAAGAATAATCACCAACGAATCAGCTGAGAATGCTACTATTTAATTTCATTCTTTAGAATATAACAAAATACATTTTCACAGGCTGCCACAGACAAAATTCAATGATGGGAACTGTCAGTTTGAGTTTCAACGGTACAGTTTAAGTTGAAATATGCCCAAAGTTTGGCTTGAAATTGGGATCTACAAGTAAACTTTGAACTACAACAAAAGAGAATTGTCAAATAGCTCCCAATTTAAGAGCCAACTGTTGTTTCACAGGCCTCGTCGAGCATCTCTAAAAATCCTTTCTTTGACATCTTTTGGTAGGTTGAGGCATCAAGTCGCACACCAGGTGCAGATATAGCTTCAAATTTAGTCCATAGCTCCTTCTTTAATGTGCTTTCTCCTGCCTTTTTCCCTTTCCACACCGTGCTTCCCATGTCCTTCCATAGGGGAGTGCTGTCGGGGGCATTCACATCCAAGCAGTTGATTCCTGGATAATAAAGATTTGCAGAACAATATAGATCACGAATTCAAAAACTGGAACAGAAATCATTCCAGATTGCAAAACACACAAATCAAATCAGAATAGATAAATCCAAACCTTGACTTGGAAAATTATCGCTTGTTGAAGCAAGAGGCATATTCTTACGTGGTGGCTCCATCAGCACACAAGTTTTAGGAGGGGAAAGAAACCACTCAAAAGTATCATATACATCTTTGCTTTGAGTTGCTGGCTTTTCTATAAGAAGCTGCATGTTCAAAAACTCAGGATACCTTAATGCAAGATCTTCTGTAAACTGATCGCAATTATCAGACTTATTGTGGGAAGCCCATGGAGTTCCATTGAGAATTTTTATCCCCTCTTGTCCAAAGGACTCAGTAAACTGATCGGGCAATACATTTCTCTTAATGAGAGAGGGCTTTAGACATGGAGTAAGAAGATACACTGAGTGGTCTCTGATTTTATCATCAGGAAATTTCAGTGGAGATTTAAATTCCTTTTCAGTTTTCCTCTCAATTTCTGAGATTCCAGAGAGAAACTCCTTGTCTGTCTCCGGCTTCACCTCAGTTGTTTCTGGTACAGTGTCATGTGGAATTTGAAGAGCAGAAGGTAATGGAGGCAATCCAACAGCAGTAGAAGAAGGACCCTTTTTGTTATTTTCTTCCACAGTGCGTCTAGAAAAGCCTTGGCTTTTAGAGGATGCTGCTCTCGACTTGGGTAATGGTGTGAGAAGGAAGAGTTGTTTGCCACTCTCTGCAATGCAGGTATCAGTGCGCCATGACACTAGTGGGGAAGGAGAGACTACTAAGTCCATCAAAGGCTCTACTGTCTCATTGCCACAAACATTGTTTTTCTTTTTTGGATCGGCAATAGCTTTCTCAGACAGACTTTGCTTAACCTCATCACATGAAACAGCAGAAGAACTGGCAAAAGCTTTCTCAAATCTCGAAACCCACAACTGTTATGTAGAAAATAGGAGTGGTGATACATGCATAGATCATATGCAGACAATGAGCAAGTAACAAGATGCATACCTTCAAAGATGACTGCATGTCAGATAAGAAACACATAAAAGATTCAATTTCGCTGCTTCCCAATTTAGTTGTCAGCCTATGTTTGAAGGCTTGAAGAACCAGTTCATCAATCTGTAGGAAGATGACATCTAGTAAGAAAAACTGAAGCTTTCTGAAACATGTAGTTATTAGGAAAAACTCAAACATGCTCACAGCAATAATCACTGCAATAGCATGCGAAAATGAAATAGGAGGATATGAAATGCAAATTTACCTTGAATAATACCAGAGAAATGCAAGTAGAAATGTACAATGGTCAATGGAGTAGCAAATACAAAGTATCAAAGACTATTACGAAAACTCCAGTATTTGATGGTATCAGGAGAACTTCATGCTTGTGTTTCTCTTGTGTGCATCAGAAACTACAGCAGTAAACTTTGGTATAGAAAAATATCGTTCATGAATGCAATTCAGAACTTAAACTAATTAAAAACATTTTTGCTTTCAAATGTGCAACCCACTGCAAGTTTTCCCTTGTAAGCCCTACATCCTTCACCAAGCAGACATTAACAATGCATAACACAAGTGCAGAAGTGAAACTTCACTTATGTTAACACCATTCATCCATAGCAAAGGATGTCCATGTTGTGCTATTTTCCTAATACAAATGCCAATAGTTTAAAAATGAGCTTACAAAATTAAGGGCATCAACATCAACCATTTAAAATTTCACCGAAACAAACACAAACATAGAACAACAACAAACAACTTCAACATTCGACCAACAATCCTCATAATAATAGTTTAAGCACTCAATTGTAGTTCTCTAAAAATCATATTACATTGGCCCTTCATTCCCAAGGAAATTTAGATTCCGACCACTCAAAGTCAGTTTCACAGCATTTCACCTAAATTACATTCTTCGGGCCAACAACAAGACAAACAAAACAGTGCTATGTTATTGTGTCAGTTGAGTCAAAGAAAATCACTATTCTTTAGACATCACACCACCCATTTGAGACCTCTCCAATAAAACCCTAGGTTTCCACCCGGAATCCCCAACCCAAGCCACCAACGAAAAAGCAGGAACTTTTCACCCCACATACCTTCCCAATCAACTTAAAAGAGATCAGCATTGCCAATAACTACCCATTTCGAGACCTCCCCAACACCAACACTTAGGGTTCCATCCAAAACCCAAGATCCATTCTTTCCACCCCCAAACCGCAAAAGGCAACAATCTTTCACCGTCCATGTTTCGTCATTTACCTGCCCAACAAGTTTTGACACCCCGGTGTGAGCAGCGGCGAGCAGGTCGAGGGCGCCATCCTCGGCACCACCAGGGCCCTCCTTCTTCTTCATCTTCTTGCAGGTTCTCGTGGGCTTCGTGCCGTTGGACACGTCGCAGAGAGGCTTCCTTGCCGTCGATCTGCTCCCTCCGGCGGCCTTCGGCATGGAGGTGGTGGTGGCGGAGGAGGAGAATCAACGGTCGTTTTTTGTTTGTTCAAGTTTAGTTCTGGCGGTATGTTGTCTCCGACAGGGGGTTTGGGAAATGTAGGAAGAGGCTGGTGACAAAGCTTTTGAGGAAAGTAGAGGGGGGTTTGTGAAAACTGAGATGTATATACATCAAATTTTTTTACTAATATATGATCCTAAAAAATACGTTCAATATGACACATAACCATTTGGACCTGGACACGAAGGGCTGATCCAAATTGCAACCCAAATGTGCTCATTTTATGGCTCCTCGAGAATTTCTTATTACGTGCTCATTTCATTCATGCCCGTTTGCCCATCGAAATAAACGGGCATGGATGTTTGCGTGCCGTTAACTCGTTATACATCAAGTATGAAAAATAATCTCATTTTAAAATTTGTAACAAACACAAACCTATTTGAGTTTATAATGATTATATTAGCAAATGTTTGATGTAATGGATGATATCAAAATAGATGGATAACATTGATCATTTCAATTCACTCGTTCTTAATTTTATTTGAGGGTTAGATGATGTTCACTTGTGAACCTTGGTGATATCATAGCAAAGAGGATCTCAATGTCATCAGTCAAACCCACTAATGCGAAGCAGCTACGGAGAAGTGCACCAGAGAAGAGATTCTCCAAGGCACTTCCAAGTTTTTTTAAAAACTAAAAAACCTCAAGCAATCAGAGGTGAGACCGTCTCTAGGGGAGACTTGTGTCTTCAGAATCTAAAGAAAACTAAGAGAAAGAAAAGTAATTTCACTTTGATCATATTTTAAAGTGGTGTTTGTGATTTTCTAAGGAAAAAGAAATGATTTCCTTTAATTTTCAAAGTATAAAAAGTAAAGAGATTTTTTTTTTCCTGACTCATACGCTTGAATTCTAAAGAAAACATCCCTACTACTTTGTCCTCCTCCTTCTCTTTTAATTATCTTTACATCCTTCTTTCTTTTCTTTAGTTTTCTCTTATTCCTCTACATCCTTCTTTCTTCCTTCACGGATTCCAAATACAAGACGGTGTGATTTCATCAAGTGATAAGTATTCTCCTTCTTTTTTGTGTTTTTATTTTGGAAGAAGATTTTTTTTTCCGTTTATATGTTTTTCGTTGATTATATAGTTGCATTATTTCTGTTACTATGTAAAATTTAAAATATTTATGTTCATTTAGACAAATTAAAATTATTCGCCTTCTATTTTTATTAACACGTACAAATACACAACTTTTGTTTTTTATTTGTTTCTAATGACAAACACAAACATCAGAAATTTAATCAAACGAAAAATAAATTCCGTTGATTTCTACTTCCTTTATTTCTCTTTGACCCCAATTTTTCATTTCCTTTCCTTTTTCTAAAACACAAAGAGACCCCTATGTACTTGCACCAGCGTGTTTCTTGTAGGAAAATATGTGTACAAAACACTGTGCACCCCATTACATCAAGATTCCATAACCCTGCCCTTTCATTAATGAACTTAAATTTATTAGCTCTGGATTAATCAACAATGTATCAGTGGAATATAGAATTCACGAATGCTCCAGGGTTTAAATGGTAAGAGCTTCGCAGCTCATCTTCTGACCATTTTTTTTCTTCTCATTAAACAGTTTCTCCACTTAAATGTTTACAGAGCTAGGAAGGACAAATGGGTTAAGCGAAAATACTGATATTGTTCTTCACCAAAGTTGATAACATTATCTCCATATTCATTTGCACCACTGTACTACAACATCGGCAATGTGAACTCACAAATCTACATCATATTGCTTAGCATAGATATCACATACTAGAAGGACAACTTCACATTATTAGCACAAGAGGGAGGGAGGGATCTCAAACCACGGCAGATGCTGGGGACTGTTTATCTTCAAGTTTCTTGTCGAGGAAATCTAGCATAGATTGCTGCCGCAGCAAGGACCAAAGAAATCTGTAAGATATTCAAAAACCAATGAAGGCAGACTGAAAGGTGAAGAGGCATGCAGTGGCTTACCCTTTTCTTAAGGACAGCTTCGCTTGAGTTCAGCTTCAAAGATTCTCGGTATTTTATGGCTTCTTGAAATCAATTGATGGAAACTTTCTCATCCCCAAGACTCCCATCAACGTCAGCGACTTTTGCAAGAGTAAGTTGCAACATCAAGAACCTGAATGCACAGAAAAGAATAGACTAAAATGGCAATTATAAAACAAGCAGAAACTAGTAGAAATATATTGGAAATCTTGAAAATGTAATCTCTTTCCAACTAGGTTGAAGTAGTACAGCCAACAAACAAAGTATAATTCATTCAGTACATGACTATTACTTCGGCAAAGAGATTACATACTCAAATTCCAATAGGTGCAGAACTTTTAAAAAAAAAAACTTAGCATCTTTGAAAAAGCCAAAGCACAACCAAGAGGTGAACATTTTTCTCAAGAACAGAGGCCAAACAAATTCCTATCCTACGAAATATCTGTCATACATACAGTGCCCTGACCATTGAATATGACGGGATGGAAAAATAAAAAAGTTGTACATACAGAAAAGCGAGAAAATCAACTGAGATTGGAAATTCATGGCGGGCTTTCTTCCTCAAAATAATTATTCAACACTTAATTCATTATGTTTATGTGCATTATGAGAACTCTAAAAATACAATTAACTCAGAAAACAAAAGCCATCTTCCATCATGAATCGTGATGCAGATGCAAACAAGTAAAATTTCAACCAAGGAGAGAGAAAAAAATCCCTACCAATGCATTTCCACTGCAATGGAAAAGCTCAGTTCATTGTGGAACAAAGGCTTCAAATGAATATAGACTCTGTAAATCTAAACTAAAAGGAAAATGCCTAACCTGGGATGAGGCATCAGAATGATCTTTGAAAGTATTCCTACAAAAATCCAAAGAATGACAACGGTAGGATCTAGCAGATTGCAGGTCCCTCTCGTAGTATGAGAACACCAATTTTATTAAGTGAAACAGAGAGTGTGCACCACCTGAAACATATCTCAGGGATTGCACCATCATTAAGCAAACTGGAACAACAATAGTCTCTGCAGACTACTCAAAAATAATTAAAGGCAAAAACAAGGGTTGTAAGCTCCATCAGTAACCTCTAGGTCTTTAGCAGGTATTTTGGAGAGGAACTCCACACTCTTCATAATAAGCAACTGCAGTGTCAGAATCTCCCATTGCTCGACTGCAATAAATCATGCAAACAATTTTAGTACCTGTCTTACAGCAATCATTCTAGCAGTTTTTTCAAATTTTTTGAGAAGTGGTAGATTTATTCATTTATAAATGAAAAAAACCACAAGAACTCGAAAAATTTCAGATCAATAATCTCAAATATTTATGTGGGATTCCTCAAATGTATAATAAATTATTACAATCTATAAATAAGATGAGTTCTTGTATGGCAAATTATGTTTTGCAAAGAAATTATAGAAATAAGAACATAACTATTTCTAAGCGATTTTCGCAAGTCAGATGGCGACAAGACACTTCTTTTCTAGTAAAAAATGTAGAAAGATGGATCTTTACATTTTTTACATCTTACAAACTGGCTTGAACATAGGGATTTTACATGATGATGGTTTAGTAACCCAAAAGCTATTATTCTAGAACTTACAATATCCTTGATTCTATGCCCTAAATTTGAAATAGATATATATATATAAGAGTTTCATGAGAAGTACAAAGAACCTATTTCAAAAACATCCATTCAAGACAATTTAAATTCTAGAATGTAGTAGTAGTCCAATTTTCAAGAGCTTTTGGTACAGAGATCTTATGAAAAATGACCAAAGTTTAGACATCCAGCCCAAGGCCAAGTTAGACAAGGCATTTGCTATGTGATGGCAGATGTTTGGTTTAGATATTTTATAATATATTTCAGATCCACCATCTTATCATTTCCATTTTTACATCATTACTTCTAAACAAATTAGAACATTAATTTGTTCAATTTGTAAAACAAGTTCAGAGAATCCAACGGAGGTAAAAATTTATGGTGGAGATGGAGTGTGAAAAAGGAAAGAAAAACAGTGGATGTTGAGAGAGAGAAAATGAATGTAATGTGGCATATGTCATCATCATAGCAAAACAAAAGGTTTGAAACAAATATTGTGTTGTTTTGGAATCGTTATATTCCAGTTTCAATCTTAATCGCTTAAGACAAAGCATAAGATCGACAACTGGGGTGAGGGACTTACATAGACTTTATTTTGAACTCCTACCCTACTAGATTAACTGCTCTATAAAATTAGAATCCATCCTAAGATACAGTATGCTTGAAGGATGACCTTATGATTGAAGTTAGGGATGTACATGAGTCGGATTAGATAAGGTTAAGGATGAACCCATAACCCAATCCAAATAGTTCGCATTGGATAATTTTAAGTCCATACCTAACCTAAGCTCAATCTAGACCCACTCAATCCGAAGTGGTCAGATCGGTTCTCAGATTTTATGTGTACTTATTAAGAACTAAAGATTACATTTATAACATATTATATAAAAATATACAGCATTAATAACAAACATAAAATGGTGAACAATCTGGTTATGTTGTAGACAAAAATATAATTTACTGACATTTCTTGAATAACATAAAGTATCACTCTAAAATTTATAAATAATCTATAACAACATGCAATGGGGAGAGGAAAAGGAAACAAAATTAGAAAATAAGATGGAGAGAGATCAGAAGATGCCAAGATGGAGCAGACAGCGAATGGATAGGAGAAGATTGTGTGAAGAGAATAAAAGATGGAGTTGTAGAGAAAGACATTAGGATTTTATAAATAAATAATTGTATATATATAATATGTATGTATAAATAAAAATAATTAATTATATATATACACCTTCGAGTTTTAAGTTGGTTCAAATAATCCATCTCTGAACCCACACTCATCCCACAAAGTTCGAGTTTGAGATTTTTTATTCCATACTCAATTCATGATACAAAAAATCTCACCCAACTCAATCCACATGGATCAAGGTGGGTCGATTTTTAAGTCAATCCAAATCCATATACACCATTAATTATAGTCATCACATCTGCATGGACTACTGAACATTTTGTTTAGTATAGTAATAATTTCAACTAACGATTGAAACATAATAATCAAGAAACAAAGTATGAAAAGCTAAAAAAAAAACTTTAAAGGATATCATGTATAAACACATACTTTTGATCGATTACTTTGGACATATTTAAAAAACTACAAAATTTCAGTTTTTGTAACTATTCTAGTTCGGTTTATATGATGAGTTGACCAACCAATGCCATTTGGGATATAACCTGATCTAGGTCAGCTTCTCATCACATTCAGTCAAATAACAACCTACACAATAAACGTTTTCTGCCTTGTTGACCATTTAGTTCCTTTTCCTAGTTTTCAGACACTACAACAGTAAACTTTGGTATAGAAAAATATCCTTCATGAATCAAATTCAGAGCTTAAACTAATTAGACACATTTTTGCTAGCAAATGTGCAACCCACCGCAAGTTTTCCTAGTAAGTTCTACATCTTACACAAACCAGACTATAACAATGCATGACACAAGTGCAGAACAGAAACATCACTTATATTAAATGCAACTCATCCATAGCAAACAATATTCATTTTCCGATATTTCCCTAATACAAATGGCAACAGTTTAAAAATGAGTGTACAAAATTAAGGGCATCAACCCTTTAAAATTTCACTGAAACAAACACAGACATAGAACATCAACAAACAACTCCTTCAACATGCGACCAACAATCCTCATAATAATAGTCTAAGCACTCAATTGTAGTTCTCCAAACTCATATTACATCGGCCCTTCATCCCCCCCAAAAAAATTTAGATTCCGACCACTCAGTCAATTTCACTGCATTTCACTTAAATTACTTATCTCAGCCCAAAAACCCCAAAAAAACAAAAATAAAGTGCTGTGTTAATGGACTCGTAGAAAATCACTATTCTTTAGACATCACACTACCCATTTAACACGTTTCCAATAAAGCCCTAGGTTTCCACCTCAAATTCCCAACCCAAGCCACCAACTAAAAAGCAAGAACCTTTCACCTCCACGTACTAGGAGTGTACATGGGTCTGGCTAATCCGAAAATCAAACCAACGTGAACCGAGTGGGTTGGGTTGGGTTGGATTTTTTTAATCATGGATTGAATATGGGTCATAAAATCTTAAACTCGAACTTTATGAGTTGGGTATGGATTTCAGACTTAGGTTATCCAACCCAACTCGAATCCGAAGGTATATATATATATAATAGTAATTATTTATATTTATAAATACATAATATATATATATATATTTAAATTTATAAAGGTATAAAACATTAATCACAGCTTCTTTTTTCACTTCTCATTTTTGACACTTGTATATATTTCATAAACAATATTAGTAGAGCTACTTTTGTATGTTAAGTAACTATACTTGTATTAGTTATTTTTGGATTAATAAACTATGAATTATTCTCTAATTTTTGTAATCTTTTGGTCCTTTAGTTAAATTAGCATCATTCTCTTGTACTCATGCAGAAAATTATTATTAGATGACTAAGCAACACTAATATATCGTATGTCAATTTTTTTGACTTTTAACAATAAATGAGTTTATTATCTACTTTTTTTGTAATTAATAATAGATGAATCTATATCTTTTTTTGTATAAAATTTAAGTACTATAAAATCCAAGAATCGACCTGACCCAACCCAAAGTTTGTGGGTTGCGTTAGGTTTGAATTAGGTATGAGTTGGGTATGGGTTGAAAATTATCCAATCCAAGTTCACTCCTAACCCAACGACCCATGTACACTCCAACCGCATACCTTCCCGATCAACTTAAAGAGACCAGAAAGCAAATAAATACCCATTTGAGACCTCACCAACACCAACACTAGGGTTCCATCCATAACCCAAGATCCAATCTTTCCACCCCCAAACCACAAAAAGCAACAATAACAAGTTTTGACACCTTGGTGTGAGCAGCGGCGAGCCGATCGAGGGCGACATCCTCGGCACCACCAGGGTCCTCCTCCTCCTCCTTCGTCTTCTTGCAGGTTCTCGAGAGCTTCGTGCCGTTGGACACTTCAGAGAGCGGTTTCCTTGCCTTCGATCTGCATCCGCCGCAGGCCTTTGGCATGGAGGAGGTGGTGGTGGTGGTGGTGGAGCAGGACGAGGAGGAGAAAACTTGGCTCTGGCCCAAGGTTGGATTCTCATTGGTCGCCTGTTTTGAAGAGTTCGTTTCCTCTCCCGTCAGGTTACTTGCTGTCTCGTTTATCACCTCCATCAGTTGTAACCAGGGATGATAATGGATTGAGATTCAGATTTTTTTTTTATCAGTTTGAGTTTAGATTTAGATCTGAGTTCTAAAATCAATATTTAGATTTAGATTTAGATCCAGACCAACAAAAATAATAAGTCTAAGTCCAAATCTCGAGTCTAATAAGTCCTCCAACCCAGATCATTTGTAAAAAACTAAATAGACATTCAAATGAATCTATTTGCAAACAAAACATTCAATGAATCATAAACATATTCAAATACACATTTAGCAAAAAAAAAAAAAAAGTAGAAAAATTACTAGTGAACCCCTTTTTAAAATATGATTACTTCACTTAATTGTGAAATAAATTTTGAGATAACATAGTTGCGTTGACATTTGAGATAGCAAATGAATGTTAACATTTAATGGTTTGAGTTAGTTGGTTATAAGATATATGGTTTGGCTTCAAAATTTCTAAACTGATGGTTGAGAGAAAACAAGATACATAGAACAATTAGCAAAACAAGAGAAAATAAACAACAATGTTAACATTAGAAAGAAGTATACTAAAGGGATTCTTGAATTGACATAGCAAAATGTGACTCAAAATATGAATAACTTTCTATTCTCTAGCCTCAACATCTTTGTTCTCACAAAATACAAACTGGAAGCAAGAGATGAAGGTTTTAGTGTAACTTCTAGATTATTTGAAAAGAAGCATATTGGTTTCAATTTAGTAGCATTTCATACACTTTAAAAATATACTAGTACATGAATAACTATTTATCCTTGACTTGTATACAATAAATACATGTTAATTAATACAGAATACACGTATAATACATGTTAAGTATACATTAGTATTATCATGTCAAACCTAAAACCTTTGCTCCACTAGAGGGGAAGGCCGAGGAAGGAGAGGGGGCTGTGCTTTTTGCTTGTTTGCTGGCTGCTACCTGTCTGCTCCAAGGAGGAGGGAGAGGGTAGGATCGGAGAGGAGAGGTCAGAGCTGGAGGAGGAAAAGGGAGGACTGGACGAAGGCGCTGGTGGAGGGGGGAGGACTAAGAGGTGGAGGAGGGCGGAGAGGGGAGGTGGAGGAAGAATAGGGCAGAGGAGGAAGAGGGGACAGTCGGATGAATGAGGTAGAGGGAAAGGGCCAAAGGACTGTCGAGTAACGTCGTCGAGGGAGGTGGACTGGTGGAGGAGGGAGAGGGGAAGAACCAACGAATCAGACATCAGAATGTCGGAGTGGATTGTGGCCTGTGGGGAGGCTGGAAGGCAGACCGACAGAGGCAGCCCTGTGTCGTCGAGGGTTTCGAGAGAGAGCGGTCGAGTAAGGTTTCAAGAGAGAGTAAAGAATGAGATTTAAGACTTAAGTACTATATATATAATGTGAAAATTATACATTAGTACTTATATTTAATTTATAATATATTATATATGTTGAGTCCACGAGTCCACAGGTCTGGGTAATACCTAGACCCGACTCAGTAAATGAGTGGGTCTAGCTGATCCAGGTCCATGGGTCTCATTTTCAAGACCCAAACCTATACTTTACAGATCTAGATCCACAAGTCCTCGTCCAGACTTGACCCATTGTCAGTCCTAATTATACCTACAAAAAGATTTATCAACAACAGAACGAAAAACAATAATAAAAGTTGTATTAACAATTAACCAATGTTTACATAATCTAAAAATAATGAAGTTTTAACATTAAGACAAACACAACTTAAATTAGGTCTCTTGTGTACACATGACCCAGTGAATACTATCATGAGAATCTTATTTACGAACCTAACGCAGAAATCAACTTCTAATCCTTGCTTCTTCTTCTTTTGCTGATTCTTGTGTGAATTTTTTTTATGACTATATTGTCCTAACTAAACTTTTATGCTCAAATGCGCATAAAAGGTTATTTTTGTCATTTCGATTAGATTGGTAGTATATAAACAATACATGAATCAAACATCAAAGAAGTTAAAAAAGACATGATATGACATAATCTATAGATTCTTAACTTTTTGAGAATCGGACATAATCTTGCATGATTCTTTAGTAAAATAGAAAGGGACACTTATAAATCATCATCATCACCCACCAATATCATGAACATATACATGCATATTCTAAGTTTAAGTATCATACATATGCAATAACAAAATACTACAAGGCCACGTCACAAAACATGATTATATGAAGTTTTAGAGGATACAACCCCACAAGCTTGCCACATCAACCCATCAATCCACTAAATATGTATTTTATTTTACAAAAGATATTATTGCACAAGTGTTCCATGTGCAGGTGTCATGGCAACTGAAGTGTTCCAAGACATCAATGTTTGTTTCAATTTCAAGCTTTGGGTGCATCAGATAACTGGAGGAGCTAACATATCTTGCAAGCAAATGCTTACAATGTCTACTTCAAGTTCTGTAATCGCTCCAGCTTCTACAACATCTAGTTGGACAGGTAGAGAGCTCGACTGAATCCCATGAGTCTCATTATCACATGTTGAGTCCAGAAAACATGCAACTTTGTTAATATTGAAAGGGGTGATGGAGTCAGCACCTCTTCTAAGGAGAAGGACCTCTGCCTAAAAAAAGATAAGATGAATGATTTTCCAAAAATGTAATCATTTCTTAAGAGCCAAATCAACCAAAGAAACGCTAAAGATAATAATATTACAAGTGTATAAATATAAACTAAATCTATTAGATGAAATCAATAAGAATATTTGATATACATCTATAGAATTAAACACAGACCTTGGCAAAAGTACATCACATAAAAAGTAATTCCAACTAGACTTAATAGTTAAAGTCACAAGAAATGAAAAGGTGCTTACTAGTATCACCAGGTAAGATGTAGAAAATGTCGTAGTTGGAACTTATAATTAAAATGAAGGTAAAATTAAACCAAGTAACGGCTAATGTAAAGATTTTAGTCTTTATAGTTTTGAAATATGTGAAGATTTGGCGAGTGTACATCAAAATCCATATGAGACGTCTTGGTTAATTCTTCCAAGAAGTATGGTATTCTAATAAATGATAGAAGACCACTATGTAGCACAATAACAATAAAGTTCCAATACAATCAATGATTGTAAAGGTTATTATCCATATGTCTCCAACAACACTCTTTATGGTCCGAACGAGGTTGTATATCACAACACATAAGCCTAGCTCCATAATTGTTGCCTTAATGCACTCAGACTTGCAGATTTCAAAACCTCCTTGGTACTTTGCCTGTGGTACTCCAATATTCACCTATAGTACTCCAACATCCACCTATATAGGATCTATTGAACTAAAATTCTATCCAAGAAAAAAAAAATTAAGGACGTGAAGAATATACAATATTAGATAATCAAAGCAACTTTCGTGTTTCGCTTATTGTAATAAATGTTAGCAATATTAGAAGATCCAACACTCAAGTCCTTGTTTTGATTTGGGACAGGTACTCCAATATTCACCTATAGTACTCCAACATCCACCTATCTAGGATCTATTGAACTAAAATTCTATCCAAGAAAAAAAAAATTAAGGACGTGAAGAATATACAATATTAGATAATCAAAGCAACTTTCGTGTTTCGCTTATTGTAATAAATGTTAGCAATATTAGAAGATCCAACACTCAAGTCCTTGTTTTGATTTGGGACAGGTACTCCAATATTCACCTATAGTACTCCAACATCCACCTATCTAGGATCTATTGAACTAAAATTCTATCCAAGAAAAAAAAAATTAAGGACGTGAAGAATATACAATATTAGATAATCAAAGCAACTTTCGTGTTTCGCTTATTGTAATAAATGTTAGCAATATTAGAAGATCCAACACTCAAGTCCTTGTTTTGATTTGGGACAGGTACTCCAATATTCACCTATAGTACTCCAACATCCACCTATCTAGGATCTATTGAACTAAAATTCTATCCAAGAAAAAAAAAATTAAGGACGTGAAGAATATACAATATTAGATAATCAAAGCAACTTTCGTGTTTCGCT
>JAMKQA010070601.1:0-12000 GCA_024699735.1 Posidonia australis | reverse complement strand
TCAGGAGAAAACGGCAGATCAAGCGGCACACCGAAATTCAAGGACCTAAGGAGCAAAATGGATTTTCGGCAGACCGAAATATTTCGGCATACCGTTTTTTCCCGACCGTTATAGATTTCGGTCGACCGATTAATTTCGGCATACCGAATCTTGTGTCAGTAATCAACAGATTTTCTAATCGTTAGTCACACTTAGGAAATCTTGTAACACTATAAATTAAGGTCCATATGTAGCTCACAATTCACCAATTCCTTCATTGAGCTAGATACTATTATGTGATATAAGTGAGTTGTAAAAAATCCGATCAAAGCTTTGCTTCAAGCCCAAAGAGCTTCAACATCCATTCAGTCAAGCAAGAGCAAGATCGCAAGTGCTCAAAAGTTCTCTCTTTCAAGCAATCTGAGGTTCTCCGGGAAGGAGAAGAAAATTGTGATACTATGTACAAATAAGGTAACTTTTGTAGCTTGTAATATTCTTGTTTTGAATATAAGAGTTAAAGTCTCAAGTGGGGAACTTGAGGAGTGGACTAAGCCGGGGTGGCTGAACCACTATAAAAATCCTTGAGTATTTGTGATTGCGTGTTAATCTTTTATATTCTCAAGTTTGTTCATTAAAATCTAAAGATTAAATTGAAACCATAAAATCTCTATTCACCCTCCCTCTAGAGAAGCATTAAGATCCAACATAGACAACAGATCCCCAGTTGTTTCAACTGATATTCCCCACAACGGCGACAATCCAGGGTGCATCGATACTTGAATAAGATCCCCTTAGCAAATTATGTTGGCTAAACCAGTTATCTAGGCCCCCTAGCTTTCTTCTGTTCCTTTCTTTCAGCAACATCCTTAGCTTTCAGATACCAGGGGCATGTCAGCTGCCTTTTGGTATTTATCTCTTGTTACTAGGGGCATGTCAACTGCCTTTTGGTATTGTTCTCCTAATATCAATATTATGTCATTTGCCCTCTTGGTATCCTCCGTCAAGACTGTCACTGACTGCCTCTCTGTTGACGTATTCGCTTTTCGGATTTCCAAACCATCACCGCCTGCTTCTTGGATGACGTGTTCGGTTGTCCTCCCTCTGAACCGCCACCAACTGCCTCTCTGCTAGCGTGTTTGCTTTCCAGATTTTCGAACCATCACCACTTGCTTCTCGGATGATGTGTTCGGTTGTCCTCCCTCTGAACCGTCATCGACTGTCTCTCGGTTGGCGTGTTCGCTTTTTGGATTTCCGAACCATTGCCGACTGCTTCTCGGATGATGTGTTTGGTTGTCCTCCCTTTGGATCGTCATTGACTGCCTCTCAGTTAGTGTGTTCGCTTTTTGGATTTCTGAATCATCACCGATTGCTTCTCGGATGATGTGTTCAGTTGTCCTCCCTCTGGACTGTCACCGACTGCCTCTCGGTTGGTGTGTTCGCTTTTTGGATTTCCGAACCATCGCCGACTACTTCTCGGATGATGTGTTCGGTTGTCCTCCCTCTAGATCGTCACCGACTGCCTCTCGGTCAATGTGTTCGCTTTTCGGATTTCCAAACCATCACTGCCTGCTTCTCAGATGATGTGTTCGGTTGTCCTCCTTCTGGACCGTCACCGACTGCCTCTCGGTTGGCATGTTCGCTTTTTGGATTTCCGAACCATCACCACCTGCTTCTCGGATGATGTGTTCGGTTGTCCTCCTTCTGGACCGTAACCAACTGCCTCTTGGTTGGTGTGTTCACTTTCCAGATTTCCGAAACATCATCGACTGCTTCTCGGATGATATGTTTGGTTGTCCTCCTTCTAAATCATCACCGACTGCCTCTCAATTGGCGTGTTCACTTTCTGGATTTCTGAACAATCACCGACTGCTTCTCATATGATATTTTCGGTTGTCCTCCATCTGAATCGTCATCGACTGCCTCTCGATTGGCGTGTTTGCTTTTCAGAATTCCGAACCATCACCGACTACTTCTCGGATGATGTGTTCGGTTGTCCTCCCTCTAGACTGTCATTGACTGCCTCTCGGTTGGCGTGTTCGCTTTTTGGAGTTTCGAATCGTCACCAAATGCTTCTCAGATGGTGTGTTCATTTGTTCTTCTTCTGAACCAGCATCGACTACTTCTCGGTTAGCTAATTCGCTTTTCTGCATTGTCTTCTTTTTCCAGGTGTTTTCTTCGGTATCCCAAACTACCTAGGCAATCCTTGTGATGCTCGATGGATTCCCCACTCTCCTTGTTCCTTCCCTCCCTTTGGGATGGTAGCCCTAACTACCCAGATGAATTCCGTGACCAGTCACTTTTCGATTGGCAAGCACCATAAGTCTTGTCCCGTGCTTTTCTCGACAAGTGTGATAACCAGTCATGTCTTTTAAGGGCTGATTGGTCATCAACTTGTCAACATTTGTCATTTGTATTGGTTTCTCTGATGTTGGCTTCGACTGTGGTGTTCAGGGAGATAGGACAGGACTTCTGGTGCATTCACCAACTGGTAGCTGATCGCCATTAACTAACTCTTTCTTGCAGCTTTAGATAGGGCATCTTCGTCAACTCTGAGCGATGATCTCCTCCTCCTGATCTCTCTTCCTTGTAAGAAGGGGTGGAGTGTCTCTGTCAACCCTATGCATCGGTCTCCGTTCCATTTGTTCTCTGACCTTGCTCAGGGAGGGGCATCTGTAGACACCTCCATATGCTTGCAATTGGACAAAATCCTAGAAAAACCCTAAAATCCCAAATAGAACCCTAAAAACCCTAACAAAACCACAGAACCCTAATCTAAACCCTAAATCCTAGGTTAAACCCTAATCGAAACCCTAAACCCTAGGTTAAGACCTTAACCAAATTCAAAACACTAATTCAAATCCTAAACCTAGGTCAAACCCTACGTTAAACCATAAACCATAAGTCAAACCCTAATGTTAAACTCCAACAACCTTAACCACTTCCCACTTCACTCCAACAACCTTAATCACTTCCCACTTCACTCTAACCACCTTAGCCACCTCTCACTCTAACCATAACAACCAACCAAACCATGGCAAGCCTATAAATAGCCCCCATTTGCAAGTGAAAAGGGGATTAAGGGGGAGAGGTTGAAAAAAAAAATTGAGAGGAGAGCTCTTTAAGCTTTTTCCTCCCAATCAGAGCAACCAGAGTGATCCAGGAGCAAAGAGGAAGCTCGTGGATGAGAGAAATCAGAGTTCCATGCCATCTCCGGTGAGCTTCAACAGCCTCTAGCGAGCTTTGACAGCCAAGCTCACTTCTAGTCCAGGTACACCCTCTACAAGCCTCAATTTCTCTACATTTTAGCTTCTCTGGTCTCCCTCCATCTTCCCCGAGTGATTCCAGATGTGCCAGAGGTTTTCTCTGGCTGGAATCAGAGTTTTTAGTCTCATCGGAGCCATTTCCCGGTGACCTAGGTGGGGGGATGAATCTGCTGCCCAAATCGTGCCCCAAAGCCTGCGGTCATCCTCCCTTGGTGTTCCTCAAGCTTCTCCAATACTCTGGATGCCCCATCGATCCTCCTACAAGCCTTCAGTGGAAGCTCGCCGGAGTCGTGCCCGCCGTCGCCAGAGAAGAAGGGTTGTAGAGAAGGCGACCCGACGCTCCGCGCTCCGCAGCGATCCGCTGACCTCCGGGAAACGTCCTCCAACACTTCTCCAACTCACCAAAGAAGCCAAGGCCTTGAATCGAGCCCCAAGTCATGTCCACCACCACCGTCGCTGGAGCGCTGCTGCAACTCAACCAAGAGGGAGGGGAAAGGCTTGATTCTTGCGGCAAGATGAGGGGAAATCATCCTATCAACGTCCTCAAGCTACCTAGAGCCCTAGATCACCGCATCGCAGCCTCTAGAGCATCCTTCTTCTCCGGCACCATCACCGGAGCAAACCCCAACGACGAGGGAGGTGAGAGGCCCACTCCAGTCGTTGAACCGTCGAGCTAGACCATTAGATCTTTCCCTCTCCTCTTCTTCTTGCTCCCTGTGAGGTCTGATCTTCAATCAAGCTTTGGGATGCTCCGGAAGAACATCCTTGGCGGTCGTCGACGACGGAGTTCCGTCGCCGGCGGTCGTCGATTCCTTTTCTTTTAAAAAATAAAAAAATAAGTTTCCTTTTAAATAACTTCTGATACTTTTGTTTTCTTACAGTTAGGTCCTTATTTTCTTACAAATAGGTCCTTGCAATGTTTTTTTAAATCGTTTGAATAAAGTTTGATTTGAAAATATTGCAATGTGCCCCCTGAATAATCTTGTTAATGCCTTTCATGCTTTAAAGTTTGATATAAAACCCTCTGAGTTACTTTTCACACATTAAAGTCCAACACCTTTTGCATAAACCTGAGCTTTATAGAAATAGCTCTGAATGCATATTTCTCTATCAAATTACAAATTAAACCCTGGAAATTTAAACATTAGCTCAAATGTGACCTAAATTGCATTTTAGCCCCTAAATTTCACTAATTTCTCACTGAATGCATGTTTTCTAGGTTAAATTTACATGTCAGCCCTTGAAACTTTCTGTTTTAAAACATGAACTCTTTTTCTTGCATATTTTACCCTGAATTTCAACAGAATTGTAATAAATACATGTTTTACTAGCAAAATTGCATTTTAACCCCTAGGAATCTTTAATTTGGTCAAAAATGCATAGTTTTGCACATTTGATCCTAGATTTCTTCAAAATTACATGAAATGTGTTTTTCTATATATTTTTGTTGATTTAACTTCAGAATTCCAGTTTTCACTCAGAATTTGTGAATTTTGCACAAAAGCCCCTAGAATTTACATTTTTACACTCACACATGCATTTTGCACAATTTGTTGCTATTTTTCATGCATATTTTCTCCTGATTTCTTCCTTACATTGTGCACACATTTCTGACCCATTTCAAGCTTGGTTTTCCCATCGTTTCCTAGATTTCTTCCAATGTTCACGTTTTTTATTTGATTTGGCTTTCCATCGCCCGAGGGCGTACATTAACAAGCTTAACAATGCTGACATTGTCCTGAATGAGGATTATTTTCTCCAATTTGATTTTCTCGGATTTCTTAAAGTTTCTACTAATTTGCGTGACGCTTTCCGAGAGTTTCTTGATTTTCATAATTTTCCTTATCGCCCATGGACGTACAGTAAAGCGACATTCTCAAGGCCTACATTTGTCCCTCGGATTATCTTTTTTCCTTTTATTCTTTTCTTCTCTTTGATTTGCATGTTTTCCATTCATCTTTAGCATATGCATTCAGAATAGGTAAGCACACACCCAATAGACCATTTAGCAAGTAGGAAACCTAGAAAGATCGGGTTCCTCGGGCGCACGGGGGTGCCTAACCCCTTCCCCATGCGTAACAAGAATCCTTACCCTTTCTCTGGCCCGCATTGATTTGTACACTACATCCATTAGGCACGAAGCATACATGTTTTCTTCATCCTGTTTTCTTCTTGATTTTCTTTCTTGTTTGGTTTTCCTCATCTTTCCATTAAAAGACTAGGTAGCGACTCCTTTCCTTATCCTTTCTTATCTTTCCTTGGTGTTTCTGAATCTAGTCTTCTTCTTCGGATTCACCATCTTCGTCGTGACCGTATTGGGACTCCTTGTGTGCTTCCACGCACCATTAGGAAAGTTGTGCAGGGTTCCACCGGCATGGTCACAAAGTCATAAAACAAATTACCAGAATTGCCATTCTTAGACTAATGGGTGGAGTCAGAGGAGGAGAGGATGCAAGCACCTATATGATCAAGCAAGCAAATATGCTTTTTGTCTTTTACTTGCGCATTATTAAACTAGGGGGAAAGAGTGTGTATTTGTCTATAATTTTGCCTTATTATTAGCATCTACAAGTAACCACTAAATCAGGGTATTTACAGATGTCCATCCCTGAGCAAGGTCGACAGAATCAAGACCAATGCTTAGGGTTGAAAAGACACACTCAAGCTTGCAAGACACTGATGCTACTATTGGCAATGAATCGTCCTCTAGCGGATACACCGAAAAGTCATGACTTGTTGTCGAAATGCAAATGCTAATGGAAGTGTGATGTGGATGCTGATACAGATGATGCGTACTAAGGTATGAAAATGGTGCACGTCGGTGCAGATGATACATGCTAGATGTTGATTCTGGTGCATGCTGAGCTCTACTAGGGATACATGTGATTCTACACTATGCTACTGTAAATGCTATGTGATGTATGCGATGTTGATATTAAGTGTGAGGTTAATGACATTTTCGAATGTCAGCCTAGATGTTGATGCAACATGTAAAACTAATACTAAGCATGCATGTGGACGAAGATGATAATGCAATGTGAATGCTAAACTACAAGTGGACAACTAACAAAGCTATCAAACTTGTGCCAAAGGGACTTGATAAGTTATCAAACTCATCAATCGGATAGTTTTGGGTTATCAGCCTGCTACAGATGGGACATGGTAGGACGAAGGGATTTGCCAGCCACAACACCAGACAATTTGACGAATGTCGTCCAAATAGTTAGCATTACCAACCCAAAAGGATAAAAGGGGCATGACAAGATAAGACTTGTCAAGCAGAAAACACAGACAATTGATGGATTGCAACCGAATTGTTAGGGTTACTAGCCTGACATAATAAAAAAAAGGACCTTGACTGCTTTGAACAAAGGCACAAAAAGACGCACTAGATCTTGTCCACTCGGAGTAAGAATCCAAAAAAGCAAGGAAGACTTCGTCCACTTGGAGTAAAGTCGCACACTAGATCTTGTTCACCTAGAGCGATAAACCAGAAAAGTAAGGAAGACTTCGTCCACTCGAAGTGACGTCACACACTGGATCTCGACCTCCCAGAATGAGAATCCAGAAAAGCAAGGAAGACTTCGTCTGCCCAGAACAAAGTCACGCACTAGATCATGTCTGCCTTGAGTGAAAACCAAAAAAGTAAGGAAGACTTTGTCCACCAAGAGTGAAGTTGCACACTAGATCTCGTCCGTCTAGAGCGAGAATCCAAAAAAAGTAAGAAAGACTTCATCTGCTCAGAGTGAAATTGCACACTAAATCTCATCCACCTAGAGTGAGAATCCAGAAAAAGCAAGCAAGACTTTGTCTACCTGAAGCAAAGTCATGCACTGGATCTCGTCTGCTCGGAGTGAAGTCGCGCACTAGTCTCGTCTGCCCAGAGCAAGAATCTAGAAAAAGCAAGCAAGATTTTGTCTGCTTGGAGTGAAGCCACGCACTGGATCTCATTTGCCTGGAGCGAGAATCTAGAAAAAGCAAGCAAGACTTCATCCACTTGGAGTGAAGTCATGCACTAGATCTTGTCTACCTAGAGAGAGAATCCATAGAAGGGAGACTTCATCTGCCCCGAAGCGAAGTTGCACACACTGGATCCTGTTCACCTAAAGTGAGAATCCAAAAAAGCAAGGAAGACTTCACCCACTCGGAGCGAAGTCGCATACTGGATTTCGTCCGCTTAGAACGAGAATCTAGAAAAAATAAGTAAGATTTTGTCCACCGGGAACGAAGTCATGCACTAGATCTCGTCCATCCAAAGCGCAAATCTAGAGAAGTAAAGAACACTTGGATCACTGATCAAGAGAGAGGCTCAGGTGCCTCAGACCAAATGAGCTGCAATTGCAAAGGTGCATGGCAATTCTGCTGCAATGCAATAAATGCAAAACATTACGATCTTCTAAGGGCATAATTGTAATTTCTGACCAAGATATTATGGTAATTCTGCCACATACAGGACTGTTGCAATCAAACCAAGATGTGACAAGGCTGTGGAGACTTCTCAAGCTGTTCAAAGCGTTAGTGGGGGTATGTCACTACTTCACGAAAAAGTAGGAGTTAAACTGCAATTTCCCATATTGCTGTTTGTTGATTGCTTTAAAGCATCCATAGCTTTGCTAAATGACGGAGAATTATTTTTCGCACTCCTAAAGAGTGTCATTGAAGTTTTATCCCATATCTAATGTAATCAAACATTTTGCAAAAATTAGGGACTTAGATGCAATTTTTGTAAAACTATAGGACAACTTTACCCTTTTGCCAATCTGAAGAGCTTTCAAACAATGACATTCATTTCTGAAGGTCCAATTACAAACTTTGCAGATAATAATGTGCTACTACAATTTGCTGTTATAAGAGCTCAAAATGCAATTTTCCAAACATTTTGCACTTTAGCGCCCATACATAAACTCTGTCTCAGGCGGGAAAAAAAAGATGCAGTCCTGGAATGCTGGAAAACTCTTTGTGATCTAGTCCCCACCAAATGACAATTATAACCATCACAAGCAAAACACTCTTGGCTCCAATTTTGCTTGACTGAAAAGACTTTTTTTTCCCTGTCTTCACTGATCTAACATTAAAGGGCATTAAGTTTTTGACAAAACTCAAACCCACCACACTACGTTCGTCTCTTCCTCTTCTTCTTCTTCTTCATCCGCCAATAACTCCTCTATTTCCCCTTCTCTTTCTCATCATCTCCGACATCTAAGGTGCAGTGTGTGACGGGCAGCGGTGCATCTGGTGCTTGGGTGTGGTTGGTGCCCCGGCCAGTTGTGTAGTCCGGTGCCGGCGATGGAGAGGACGTTGTGGCAATGGATCGACGAGGGCTTCTCGTCAGTCTCTGAGGTAACTCCTCCTCCTCTTCCCTTTCGAGTTCTATGCTTGCTTTTTTTCTATTTTCTCTTTTTATTTTTGCTTACTCTATGTCGTGCTTTCCTTTGCTTGCCGGTGGTCTGGCATGGCGACTCATCGACGGTCCGTCGGCGGTGGCTAGGCTCAGTGAAGGGTTGTGTGCAAGCTTGGTTGGTTGGTGGCCGTGCGGGTGCCAATGGAATGGTTTGTTAGCGAGCATATCGATGAGGCCGACGGTAGGTGCAGCTGTGCTTGGTTTTTTTTTTTTTGCTTGTCATTGTTTTTCTTTTTGCTTGGGATCAATAACCAGTAAGAGGGGTTTTGGCCGCTGGACAGAAATGGATGGCCAAACTCCTATCAGTAAGATTAGAGGTGTAAAATGGATAGGATCAGTCGGGTCCGCAACGTCCTGGCCCATAAATTGGCCTGAATTGGTCCGACTCGACAAAAAATCAGGTCAACCCAATCCGACCCATTACGGGTCATGAGTCATATTGGACCCATGGGTTGGGACCCATTGGGTCCGTTAAGTAGGCTCATAAATAACTTGTGGGGCATTGTGGACTGATCCGGATTGTGTCAGTCCGTTTTTTAATAAAAATAAATAAAAAAAATGAACGTTGCTGTAATGTTCATGTAACAATTTTTTCCTTAATCAAAAAACTCTTACTTTTTTTTTTCTATAAATACCATTTTGTTCTTCTCTTTTTTCACAACTCTTCTCCTTCTTAATTCTCAATCTCTCTACACTAAACTCTACACTCTTAATTTCTTAACTCTTCTCCATTCTGGAATACAAGTTTGGCTCTAGACTCTGGTCTTCATTCTTCATCAAACTCCAGTCTCCAGCTCCAACCGTCTAGGTGATAGGCGTTTATAAATTTCTTTACTTCTAATCTTTTCTATTTCTTTACTTTTAATCCTTCTATTTTTGGGTTTTAGGTTTTTTGGGTTAAGGTTTTCTTTTATTATCAATTTTTTTAGCCTTAAAAATGAATTAACCTTTTAATGTAGGAAGTTATGATTATATCCCTAACTCTGAGTATAATCCTATCGATGAGTCACAGGAATCCTAAACTACAACAATCCCACAAACACAATTTATAGGAACTAAAAAACCTAAGAAGCAAAACTCATAGATTTGGGAACATGTAACCTTAGATCCCATAAATGAAAATAAATGTTATTGTAAATATTGTGGTTCAGGATATACTTGTCCTATGGGTGGAGGTGTAGGTCATATTGCTAGGCACTTAACAAAATGTATAGCTGCCCATAATAAAGATGATAATACAGACTTAAGACAATCTAAATTACATGTTGGTTCTAGTGGAATAGTTAATTGGAAATATAATATAGAAGAAGCAAAATATGGTGTAACAAAATTTATAATACAAGATGAACAACTTTTTAATTTTTCTGAAAATAAAAGATTTGAAAATTGTATACAAAATTATTTAAATCCACAATTTAAAGGTCATTCTAGGAATACTACTAAAAATATAATTTATAAAACATTTTAAAAAGATAAAGAAATTTTAATTGGAATGTTTTTTAGTTTATTACGTAAAATATCATTAACTTGTGATGTTTGGACAGGTCCAAATAATTTTCCTTATTTATGTTTAACAACATATTGGATAGATATAGAATGGAATTTACAAAAAAAATTAATTGCTTTTAGATTTTTTGATCATCCACACACTAGAAAAGCCATAGCAAATATTATAGAAGATATTAGTAAAGAATTTTAAATATATAATAAAATTAATACAATATCTTTTGATAATGCTTCTAATAATAATGTTGTAGTAAGAATATTATAAAGAAATTTAAAACCTATATTAAATGGTGACTTATTTTATTGTAGGTGTTATTATTACATTTTAAATTTAATTGTACAAGAATGTATACATTGCATTTTGCCTTATATAGAAAATATAAGAGCAGTTATATTATTTATTCAAATATCAGGTAAAAGATTTCAAGAATTTAGATATTTATGTGCAGAACAAGGTATAAAACTTAAAAAATTTAGATTTGATGTTTAACATAGATGGAATTCAACATATGATATGTTAACTTCATGTTTATCTTGTAGTAATTTAATTACAAAATATTATAATTCAAGATCTAATTATTTACTAAATGATAAAGATTGGAATAATGCTAATGTAATTCATACATTCTTAGAACCATTTTATACTGCAACTAATCAATTATCTGGTCAATATTATCCTACTAGTTGTTTAGTTTTAGTTAATTTATTTAATATTACAAATATTTTTCAACAATATAGACAATTTCCACAATTTGAATATATTATTAAAATGATTGAAGAAAAATATAATAGTTATTGGGATGAGCCTCCAATGTTGTCATGCTTAGCTTTAATCATGGATCCTAGCCATAAATTAGTTAATTGCATGATACTTATAAATGATATTTTTAGTAATATGAACCAAAATGAAAAAAAAGATGGATATTGTAGACACCTCAATTTTGAGGTCATTTGACAACAAGCTCCTCTAGATGATGCTCTAGTTGCGATCACCAAAATTCTAACCTACTTAAACCTAATCAAGCACACACTAACCCACTCTGATCCAATCAAACTTGAAACCAAACAAATCAAATAAAGTCCACTTAAAATCAGATTAATAAAACAAAAACCCTAATCAAAACAAAATTAAATCCACTAAAAACTCTAAAATCTAGTAAAAAAACACTAATTGATCAAATAACAACCTAATCAAGTAAAATTCATTTAAAATCCACTTAAATTTCAATAAAAACCCTAATTAAATAAAATTCAATCAAGTCAACTTAAAAATCCAATAAAAACCTAATTAATTAAATGAAAACCCTAATTCAAATAAAACCCACTTAAATCCACTTAAAATCCAATAAAAATCCTAATTAATCAAATAAAAACCCTAATTAATTAAACACAAATCCTAATTAAGTAAAAGGAAATTAAATCAATTTAAAATCCAATAAATAACACAAAAATCCTAATTCAAGCCTAAATCCAATTAAATCATTTAAAAATCTAAGTAAATAAGTGAAAACCCTAATTAAAGTCAAAATCCATTAAAAATCCTAATTAATCAAAATTTAAAACCATAATTAATCCAGAAACCCTAAATAAGCACAAAAACCCCAAAAAATCCAAAAACCCTAATTAATTCAAAAATCCCTAACAAACCCTAATTAAAATTCAAAACCCTAATTTCAAATCAATTAATTAAACCCTAAATCCAAAATTAATAATCATATTTAAATCACAAAACTCTAATTAAAAATTTAAAATTAAAACCCTAAATCCATAAAAATTCCAAAACAAAACAAAAAAACCCAAAATAATTAAAACCTAATTTAAAACCAATTAATTAAACCTTAATCATGAATT
>JAMKQA010070600.1:0-11196 GCA_024699735.1 Posidonia australis | reverse complement strand
TTCTACATCTACCAATCAGTGTGGAGAAAGAAATTGACAAGCTCAGATCTAGATTCTTATGGAATTCCTCATCCTCTTCTGCAGCCTGTCACTTGGTTAAATGGAAGTCTCTTTGTAGGTCCAAGGAACAACAAAGATGGGGCATAATTAATTTGTGGAATTTCAACATGGCATTAAAATGTAAATTACTGTGGCAACTTTTCTCTAATGACTACTCATTAAAATGGAAGGAGATAGTTAAAGCTAAATACTTACCTAGAAGAGGGCTTGGAGCAATCCTTAACATCTCCAACTCTAGAACATCACCTCTTTGGCTGGAAATCAAAAAAAGCTTTGATGTAATAAATGGTTTCACCTTGTTCCATGTAAACAATGGAAAGAGCACCATCTTCTGGGAAAACAAATGGTGGAATGGGAAAAAGCTTAGAGATTTTTTACCTGATCTCTTTAGATGTGTGAAATATAAACATGCCTCTGTTCATAAAGTTGTTGAGGTCTTTATCTCCAATCCCACTAATTTATTCCATTACTCAATATCTTCCTCTGACCCTATCTTCCTGCAACAACAAGTGTTGATGTTGGCCGGGATCATTCCTAATGCTATACCAAATACTGAGGAGGATACCATTGTTTGGAAGTCTACAAATGGCAACTTCACTGTTAAATCATGCTATGCTACCCTAAATGATGGAGGATTAAGATTTAAATTTTTCAAGGAAATCTGGAAATGCTGGGTCTCCCTCAAAATCAAATTGTTTTCCTGGTTAGTTGTATGCAATAAAATTCTGACTAAGGAAAATCTATGCAAAAGAGGTTGAAATGGTTCCATTTTCTGTGTTTTTTGTAATGCAAACGTGGAATCTGTAGCACATCTTTTTTTATCTTGTCCTTTTACTTATTCAATATGGCAAGCTTTTTCTATGTATCCTTTATATCCTGCCATAATGTCAATAGCAGATCTTTTTAGATTTCCTCCTGTGCTAAAATTTGGAATGCCTGACATTGGTTCCCATACTTTTGTACAAATATTTTTATGGTCTATTTGGCATGAAAGGAACAATAGAATATTCAGGAACATATCCAAAAGTAAATATGTGCTTGTGAATGATATTTTAAACTTGTCTCATTGTTGGATTGAAAGTTTGGGTGCAAGTTTTGAGAAAAATGAAAGCCTGCAATCTCTTATTTCCTTTCAGCAGAACCGTAATATGGACATTGATCCCTTGGCAGTAAATATTGGCCAGCCTGGTGGAGAAGAAAATGCCTCCACTCCTGCAATTGAGGAAGGAAATCCTCTGTGACGGTTAAACACTTATTAGCTGATTTTTTTGATTACCATGGAACTTTTTGAGGCTTGTTCTCTAAGCCTATGAACTGCTTTACTTTAGTTCTGGACAGTAGATGTTCATAATTTGTAATATTGATACCAACTATGGTCTGAATGTTGTGAAATTTTTGGAATATATAAAATACTGATTACCGATTTCAAAAAAAAAAAATATACACTGTAACATCGGTGGAAACGTCTACGGTGAATTCAACTAAATGGATCAACTCCTGGTTCAAATCCTCCCTTGTCCGGCCAGAAGAAAGATACGTCTCATGGCTATTAATTGGTTGCCAACTTGCCGTGGAGGTCCAGGGACTCATCTTATCAGAAAGACGATGTGTTGATATGTGTTGTAGTACTGTTCTCTCTTAATTGGCAGGATGTGATCTGAGATGATCTCCTGAGCTGGATGCGATTTTGAGGGCTCTAAGAGCGCGACAAAAAAGTTAAAATTCGGATAAAATCATGGTTGATGGAGACGCTACAGTCTCCACAGAAGATAAAATGGATTCAGATAATCTCGAACTCGGTCTAAGGATCGATATTTGTGAAGGGCAATCACCACGTCGTGCAAACAAAAATGAAAATTCAAAGCTTGAGGACTGGAAAGTAGGCAATATGCCGCATTGGAAGTAGAACATTTTTTTAGGGAAAGCCTGCATTTTAGTGGGAAAATATGATCTTCGAGGGTTAAGTAAAACATATATGATGTGACTGAATCACTGAAGGCCAAAATAAAATGAACGATCGTCTTTGGTTTTTGGCTTGTCAAATGCCAAAACCTACCATCTGCCCCATAGCGGGTTAGAAATTTCTGTCGACGACAGACTACAAAAAATGTCAGTGACGAACTATGAAACGGAACGATCTATTCATCTAGATAGCTTTATGATTGAATGCAATTTGGTTTATCCTTCTTCTTCTTCTTCTCGCAGCCACACCACGAGCTTTATTCCAGTCACATCACAAAATTGGCGATTATTCCACATGCAGCTGCCTAAGATCCTGTTCTTAATTGAGAAGTTTAGTTTGGTTGAATCATCTCTCCAAGAACGTGACGATAATGAAAATTCCTTTTCATTATGTATGCAGACAAGCTAGAGAAGACCTGTGTTGTTTCAGTCTATTGGTAATCCAGTCTGTTTCTATTGCGATGACTGATGCATGTGATAAATGTTGCCCGACTTTTTGCTTCAAACATATAGGGTAAATAAACCTGAGCAAGACAGATAAGGGATAAGCATATGAACGTAGACTAGTCGGTCTTGACCGCTTCGGTCAAATTTATGCTTAAACTGCTAACTATCGGTTGGAATGTCCTATAGTATTTTTTTCCAAAATTCTGACGTAAAATTTAGATCTTTCATAAATCCATGGTATAAAAATTGTTCCTTATAGACAAGATTAAAAAGATGAGCATAAAATATTCTAAGATTGACCTGATTTTTTTTTCGGAAACTGAAACATATATTTATATGTTAGATATGGTCTATCCAGTGAAGTTTTTTTAAAAAAAAGAAGAAAAGAACAGGGTCATCAGGTCATGGTCGTATTCTTTGTTACATTCGTTGTCCACATCATGACATCAACGGTTACTTGAGACATGTTCGTGCTTCTTGACTACAACAGCTATATATAATATATCCCCTTTCAAATGATAAGAAATGTATCTCCACCAGTTAAAGAGATGAATAGCAACCGTTTCAAAGAAGACAAACGAATCAGTGAATGAAAATTGCACCAGCAGTCTGCAGGCCGTTCGGTACCCCAAGCTGTGAAGAAGAAATCATATGTATATCGATTGATGATCTTAATTAATATGATGGATTTACACTTACAGAATTATTTCGGTGGTTAGCAATTAACTATTTCAATTGGTTCTGTCACAAAGCAGCAGTTTGCTAGAACAAAGTTCAGATTTTTTAAGAAGTTTAGATTCATTAAGAGTTGCCTTGGCCCACAAGTTTTCGTTGGACCATCCAATTTTCACAACCACAGAATGACATCTGTAAAACCTCACCATCAAATTGGGACAATGGGACCTCCTTGCAACTTGGCATTTGCCATTTGGCAAATAGGCTGCAGAGTCATTAATCAACTAATTAGAGAAATCAGAAAAACAAACAAAAGAGAAGAGAACCTAATTCTTGACATGAAAGGCCACTTTATTAATCTACCCACTTTCTGCATATACACAATCCAATGGGCTCCTCCATTACTAGGAAGCACATTAACACTCAACAGTAGCACATATTCTATCATCACTCATACGACAAAGAAAAGAAGAAAACCAGGAATTACATCTTGTACAACTTGTTTTGGACATAAGGGACGACTTAGAAGGAAGAAAAACAATGAATAAAGAAAGAGGAAAGCTACCACCACCGATCCTTCACACCATATGCATGACAAACAAATTAATATCTAACTTAACCAACCACCATGGTTGCTATCGGCTTCATCATCATCTCACCTTTCCAAGTTTAGGGTCCTCACTCCTTTTCCCATGCTAACAAAGCTTTGTGACTCCACAAGCTTCTTCCTCTGCGACTCCAAATCATCTCCACACGTTTCCCCCTCCTCGTCCTCCGACGTCGAAGCGGTACTCCTGTCCAAGGACACATACTCCGGCACATTCGCATACCTCCTTGCCACGAACAAGTACACGCACATCACCAATCCGACGGTTCCGACAAGGTACCAGCTGAACTGAATGTTCACCAACGACTTCGCCCTGTGGAGCGCCTCGTCGCCGTGACACCGGACCACAAAGTGCCCTTCCTCGGAATTCATGAAGCAGCCCTTGGGAATGAACCTGGGAGTCCACAACATAACCCCCATGACCACAAACCAAACCCCTTGAAACATAATGCTCACAGACCTCACGAAGCTGACGGCGAAGCTACGCTCGTAGCCGATCCCCATCAGGGTCGTGGCGAGCGACACGGCGATCACGAGCTGCAGCAGCCAGTGGTACTGCCCCTCCACGCCCATATGGTCGGCGGAGTGGAGGTGGAACAAGAGCAACTGCTGCGCGAAGGCGGCGGCGGCGAGGAGATGGGTCAAGACGTAGGCCGCTTTCGGCTTCGCTTTGTCGAGGACGAGAGCGAAGGTGGCATAGGCGAGCAAGGTGAGGGAGATGGATGCGTGCTCGAAGTTGTGGAGGTGGTTGGAAGGGATGGACCAGTCGGAGGGGTCGAGCGGCTGGTGGTTCGACGGGCCGATGAAGAGCTCCATGGCTATGGAGGTGCAGCTGCCCAGCATGATGAGGTAGAGCTCCAGGTAGCGGGAGATTACAGATGATGGGAACCATGGGAGGGAGGCGTATGTCCTCGGGTGCTTGCAGTGGAGCCTGATTTGGTTGATGAAGTGCCATAGCCCTATGGCAAAGAAGCCTAGCCCTGGCCCAACATGCCCAACCATGGTTCCCATTTTGATCTCCAAATTGAATGTGTGAGAGGGAGGGAGAGAGAGAGAGAGAGAGAGATGTGGTTTGGGGTTGGTGTGTTGGAGTATGGGAGGGAAGCAGTGGGGATGATTAATTTGAAGGGGGGGGGGGGAAGGGGTAGTCTAGAGAGTTCCGGAGGGTTGACTCGAAACTCGTTGGTCAAAAAAATGAATTGTAAAAACAAGGTTGCGTGTGAGTGATGGATTGCTTAATTTGATCTATGTAGTAACATATATATATATAAACAAGGAAGATAAATGAGGTCATCGTTTACGTTACTTGATTCTAGAGAGAGTAAGGTGAGATGGATTGCAGATGCATGGGTTTCACAGTATCATATGTACCACTATTGAAATACGAATATAAATACGTGTTTCACTTTCATATTATATACAACTGAATTATAAAAAAAAAGAATATATATCATGACATAAATAGGAGCAGTGACTATCTAAAATATCATGATATAATTTGGTCGTCTAAGAATGCTACTTATTAAGCAAGGATTGATGATAAATATCTAAGACTGTTAAGTAAACTTGAATTTGTTAATCCAATCTGAACCTAACCCTACTCAGTAAAGGAAAAAAATGAATTGAATCCGATCTATAAACAAGTGGTACATATTGTTCACTCTGCTCCACAGAGGGTGGAGAGGGATGACATCTTCTGAACCCTTACCTCTTCTTCTAAATACTCTGTTAATTCTTGTTACAATATTCTGAATGATGATGGTTTAAGATTCAACCTCTTCGAGCAGGTATGGCAGACTTGGATTCCACTTAACGTTAAGCTATTTTCTTAGCTTGTACTTCATAATAGGAATCTTACTAAAGAGAACCTGGCCAAAGAGGCTGGGTTGGCTCTCCTAACTACATTTTTTGCCATCTAAATGTTGAATTTAATAATCATTTATTTATGTTCTGTGCATACGTTTCTCAGATATGGCAGTTCTTCATGTACTCAGATTTATATCCTGGCTTTTATAATATGAGCTACTTATTTCAACATAAACCTGCGCTTAAGTTTAATTTAAATAATTGCGGCTGGTATGTCTTGATCCAAGTTATTCTCTGGGTAACCTGGAAAGAAAGAAACAGCAGAATTTTTCGTGGTTCTTTTAAACCTACTTATCTTATTATTTTGGATATCATTGGACTAATGAGTCTATGGTCAGATTCTCTTTTACCAGGGTTTGAGAAGGAGGATCTGAGGAATTTATTATCTTCTAAGAAAGTTGCTTCGTCTGCGATCCGATCTGCTTCTTCAGATGCTTCTCACCCTGCTACTGACACCAACCTTCATCAATCTGCTCCTGTTGATGACATGGGGCAATAGCATCATTAGTCTCATTCTGTTATTTGAACTTGATTCCCAGCTTTGCTGGTGTTGGTCTGTAACTATTGGTAAGAACATTGCCTTATTCTTCTTCCGTGATTTTTGTGTGAACTTTGGACTCTTGATTTTCTTGGATTTTTCCTTAGGATAAATATCTAATACTACTTACCATTACCAAAAAAAACAAGTGGAATTCAGATTTCGGGTTTGAATCTGTCATAATCTATTGGACCTTTTTAGTTTTTTCTATTCAATGTTATTATTTTTAAATTTTCCGTTTATTTAGTTTTTTTTCTCCTCCATAATAAGATTAAAAGTAGTCAATAGTTTTTTTTTTTTGTTTGTTCTCCTCACCTTTATGTCTCCGACACCACCAATCACCACCATCCACGTGCGAGGTGCATAATTGACTTAATGTAGTGAAAGATGAATTATAAAATTTAATTATTGAGTTTCTATTTAATGGATTAATTATGAATACATGAACAATTAAGTATATTACTCGTGAATGCAGTTTGACCTTCTTTTTACAAATTTAACTATTACATATGGATGGTTCTACAACATAAGACACGAATACATATTAACCGAATGTAGGTTATTATATGTGTTGACTTTGAAAGTGTAAAATTTAAAACTTAATGGGATTGTATTGAAAAAATTATATTTAAAATGAAGGGAAAAAACAAAATCCTACCCAGATCAGATTAATCTGAACCCAACCTGATCTAACCCGTATGATAAAAATGTTCAGGTTCGAGTCAACCTAGACTTGTGACAAGTTGGAATGCACATGATTTGATTCTAACATGAACCATGAATCGAACCTTACTTATTGATTCTGACTATATTGGAATCGAATTAAATCATATATATACTTAGAACCAAATCAAATCGAACTTAACTGTTCAAAAGTTGGTTTATTTGGTTTGGTTCTTGGTTTTTAATCTAAATATTTATAAAAATTTGATTCAATAATATTATTAAAAAATAATTAATGAGAGTTACAATCAAGATTATCATTTGCAATCCTGTACTCATATATTTTGTAAAAGTTAATGAATCTTTCCTATGGAATTTTAGATAGACAGTGAGACAATTCAGACATAATGTGTAGCTTAAACTTCCTTATAAGAAATTTAAAGAGTGATGACTTTGAAAATAAAGTTAGCAGTTGGATTTTAACTGAGATGATCAATTTAAGACGTCAACTAAAATGCAGACAAGATACTTAAAATCTTCAATTAAAGTCCTACTACCAATTGGAGCCTAGAGGAGAGGAGTACCGAGTGATTGGAGCCTGAAAAAGAGAAGCACCGAGTGACGTCAAACATTGGTTTTCTAACACTATTTGGGAAATGGGAACTTAGGAAGCCTAAAGGAGAGAAGCATTGAGCGGAAGAACTTAAAAAAGAAAGGAACATCGAGGAAAGGATCTTAGAGGAGTTGAGGAGAAGAGCTCCGAGTGAAGGAGCCAAAGAAAGGAATACCAAGTAAAGGAGCCTAAAGGAGAGAGAAGCACCGAATGACAACAGTTGTATGTTGTTTTCCGCCACTCTCGAGTTTTGAAATGGAAAATTGAAAACTCAGGAAGTTAAGATTAGAAAGTTAAGGATTTGAGAAGTTATTTTTATATTATTTTGAATAAAAATGAATGATGGAGATTTAAACTCATTTAATCCAATGGTAGATGAAAAGTGGAGATGTAAAATACTTTTCTATATATAATATATTAATATATAGATCCGTTAAACATATCCAGAATCAAGAATCGAACTACTAAGAATGAATCTAAAATTTGAGAATTGAACCAAATCATAAAACAACTCCAAACTAAATCGATCCACGAAAAATAATTTGATTCAATTTGATTAATCAATTCTTATAGTTGTCGAACCTTTTTAGTTGAGGAGCTCGATTAACCCCAACCTGTTTTTCCTTGGGTTTGTCGTAATCCTGCACCAAACAACATGTTCCGATTTGATGGTCTCATAAATAAACAAATATCTATCCCCGTGTTTGAGTAGTTATCTAGCTATATATTTTGAGATCACTTCCTGCTTTAGAATTGGTTTCAACATGGTGTTTGATTAAACAGTTAACAAAAAAAAAAAAACATGGTGCTTGATTCAAACAGCAAGTCGTTGAATCTAGACCACTACTAGTTGAAACCTAAGCCGCCAATTTGGATAGCTACGTATTAAAAGGAAAATCGAATTTTAATTCTAGGATTCTGGAATCTGGAAGCAACTAATCATGCAAGAACAGCTAGCTGGCTGATCATTTTAGAAAATAACTAGTGTACCTTTTTATTTTATTTATATAATGTACTTGTAATAAGATAACGGTATGCATATGTACATCTTAACATATAATTATTAGATTAAAAATCTAAATTGTTAGATATGATTGGAATTATTTAACATACTTGTATATCGAAAATCAAGTTATTTTGAATTTCCTAAGTACTGAATTTATTATGTACTTGTTACATAAAGAACTATTGAATTTGTATATGAATAGATATAAATATTAGGAGTTTTTAAAAATTTAATGATTCTTATCTTAAAACTGTTGAATCTGTATATAAACAAATATATATATTAAGAGTTTCTAAATACTGTAAATATTGATGTACATCTTACGTAGGTTAGTATTTATGGACTATATTTTCATTTTAAAAATTATCTTTAAAACGCTCAAATGTTGATAGTCCTTAATGAATATGCTTTCTTGTAAAATAATCATTTTAGCCCTGACTAGCTATAATATTTATCCCTGATATGCTCCTAATTTCAGGTGTTTGGTTTGAGTTAATTATGGAAAGTTGAATGAAAATGAGTGGAATTAAGAAGAGTTAGTTTTCCTCCAAAATTAAGGGGAATATTAACTCCATCATTTGGCATTCCACTAGTTGTTGCCAACACTACTGCCAATAATGCTGTCACTACCACCACTATTATTGTCATCGCCACCACCACCACTACTGTTGTTGCCCATTATCACTGTCGACCACTGCCATCACTGCTACTACTACCACTACTACCATCAATTCTAGAATTTCAACTAATTCAAATCAAATAGAAAATTTCAAATCGAACAATACAAACTAGACACCATAAATTACAACTCCAGCATTAGAAGTTGCAACTATAGGATTTGGAAGTAATCCCACTAGAATTGGAACTGATGCAAACCAAACAGAACCTAAAGTGAGTTGGGAGGAATTCCACCTAAATCAAGTATTTAGGTCTCATTTATCGGTAAAATTCAAGTAACTTAACTAAAAAAAGTTGTGAAATTTGCAAGAATTGGTTTCCCTCTTAAAGAATGTCAGAATATCAATTCCATTAATTTCTTTTCCTCAATGTTACTGGGATAAGTTTACACCAAACACTTAAGAGAACAAATCGAATATCAAGATTTCAAAATTTTATTAATCAAACACTAAAAATTTTAATTCTAGAGATAAAGAGTCAAATACCAAACTTTCAGCTTCTACATTTAGAATTTCATACCCGATAATTTCAACTCCACTCGGGATTACAATTCCTACAAAACAAACATAATCTTTGGAAATTGTCAAGGAATTCTACCAACCACAAGGAATCTGCTCTGTGTTATTTCTTGGACCCTAAGTAGCCGTCCTTATCGAACCTGTTCTTGAGTCGCAGGTCAAGCGATTAAAAATTAACTAATTGCGTGTTGATAAACTAAGAATTAACAGGGACGTGTGCATCACCATCTCTAGCCTGGATTCACTGTTTTCCAGAAGCTTATAGTTAACAAATCGCAAGTCATGCAAAGGTACTGAATTGAAGTTTCGGTTCATATTCTCCAAGCTTGCTGAATTAAAAATTGTCTTCCTTTGGATTCTTCTCCTAAAAAGTCAACGCCAACGCCATTCCCAGAATTAATTTAAATGAGATTTATGTGCCAATATTATTCCAAAATTCAAGTCTAAGAAAGAGTATTATAAGCAACTAAATATTTGCTTTTGCGAGTAAGTTTGTTTGATGGTAAAATTGCACCTTACGGACATAGAAAATCTTTGATTATATCATCCAAAAATTCTTGCAAGCGAGGAAGTTCGTGACACCACTCTATGTGAAGATAAACGTATTTTGGACCTTCGTGGCTGTTGTCGTCGTTGTTGCCATCCTCGTTAAATAGGAATAATATTTCCTTAGATGAGAAACTAAAATATATACGTATAAGAAAATATGCATTGTGCGAAGAATTCATCTCAAGCTATTAGTATGAGTAATTGTAGTTGTGAACTAGTTAGGTGGCATGCTTCTTTTCTTGCAGGGATGACCATGAAAAGTTCGATTTTTCAGCATTACATATAATAGGTGTGATCTTGAAAATGTCCATGATGATAAATATATAAGAAGACATTGTTATGTTTATACTCCCCATAAGCAATAAAAAAATGAGTTTTATGGGGAGTTGTGCACCTAGAAATCACTAAAATTGATTCAAATAAAATCCTAGCGTTTGTGCGCATGATTGGAAATAAAATCAATGAAAAGTGAGTTACGTTGGATTAGCTATGATTGGGTTATTCCTTGGTAGTGTTGTGAAAGATAGCTTGATGGTAACAACATTGTTTGTTGGACAAAAGGGTGAATTGGAGCATAGGAAATTCCATGGGGTATCGTACTAATGGTCCTTGCATGGGAAAATTGACCTTAGGACTTGGTGGTAGGGGTGGGCACGATTCGATTTGTGACAAAACCACAAATCAAATCATATAATTCGGTTTAAACAATTTTCAAACCGAACCGAACCATTTTATTTATTGAAACCGAACCAAACTGAACCATTCAAAATCGGTTTGGTTCGGTTTGTGGTTTAACCATTTAATAAAACATATAGAAAAAAAATAAAATGTTGAAAATGAAAAATGAAAGAATATAAGTAAATATGAGATATAATGACAATAACCACATCTAATACTGCAAAATTTAAATAGAAATCATAATTCCTCGTAATATGAAATTTTCATGTATCATGTTATGATAGAATTACAGTTGTAAAACTTATCGACTACAAGAATCAAATATAAAATAGTTTG
>JAMKQA010070599.1:0-10621 GCA_024699735.1 Posidonia australis | reverse complement strand
CCCAAGTATTGAAAAGGATATGTTTTGGAAAATGAATTCCAAAGGTTTTAAAAGAAAATGCAAAGGTGTGTTTTTGAAAGAGAATGTGGTTTTGGAATGAGTTTCCAAATGTTTTGAGAAAAGAAAAGAAACATGGCTTTTGAAAAGAACATGAATTTGGGATTAAATTCCCAAGTGGTTTCCAATAAAAAAAAGGAAAAAGAGGATTTCTGAAAGAAAACCAACATTGAAATTAAAAGCGGAGTTTTAATGGTTTTGCCAAGATTTTGTGGTTTTTGTGTTTGGGGCATGTACTGGGTGACTTAGATGTCACTCACGCGTGCTTGTTTGGTTTTCAGGTGCAGTTTGGTGCAGTCGAGTTCCGATGCAGGAGTCGAAGCTTTTAGCCGCACATTGAAACCCTGAAGGTGAGCTTTAGTTACAGTTATTTAATATTTCTGTAATTAGTGTAATTTTGCTTATGATACTGTGATTTGGTAGCATGCCCGGGATCGGAGCATTACAGGTACTCACTGGAAGAAGAATAGTTTTCCATGAAATAGATTCCATTAAGCCTCTATTTGAGTTTCAGGATTTAATTCCTTTTTTAAGTTCCATAGGTGATAAACTGTACTATCCTAACCTAGTGTCTCAATTTTATGCCAACATGACCTATTCTCACTCTCTAGCTCATTCTTACATTTGTGGGAATACCATAGATTTTGATGATGTTTTACTAGGTCAATTGTTTAAAATCCCATCTTCAGGGACCGACATCACCTTATCCATTTATGAGTTAGATTGGTCCTATTTTGAAATCAATAAAGCTATATCCTTGAACCCTAGGAGCACTTTCAAACCCAGTAAGATTAAGCAACTCACCAAGCAATCACGTATATCGCCTATATTGTGGTCGCCAATCTAGTCCAAAAGAAAGGCCACCAAGATGAGTTAAGCGAGCTTACTTGTAAGGCAGTCTATGCCATAATCAAACAAATTCCAGTTAACTAGGATCAAGTAATTTTTCACTGTATCACCTATGTCAAAACTAAGTTATTTTTTAGTCCTCCTCTAACTTATTTGTTTGAAAATTATGATATTCCCTTTGATGATGAACCAAGCCTACCTATTAAATCCAAGCCTTTAGGAACCCAAGCTGTGGCTAAGATGGAACAATCTATTGAGCTTCATAGTAAAATTAGAAATCTTCCTGAGGGTTCCTTTTCTGTACCACAAAGAACTCAAGCACAAGACGAAGATGCCTGTTCTGACGAAGAAGCAGAAGAAGAATCCAGTATGTCTAAGAAATTGGATTCTCTTCAACAACAAATGTCTGAGATATATCTTCACCAAAAGCAAATGATGGACATCCAACTACAACAACAAAAGCAAATGATGGAACAACAAAAGCTGATCTCTAACTTGATGCTTCAACAAAATCAATGACATCAAGAATATATGGAAAGCATAAGGAAACTTAGTGATCGAGTTGAGGCGTATCAAGACACCCTTCAAGACTATCACTAGGATATTCTTGAACACATCAATCCGCCTTCTCCTAAAATTAGTTGTTGTAGCAACATTAGCTGACATCTTTACATTTTGTGTTTGGACATCTTGTGTAACTTATTTGGGTTATTAATGACTTTATCACTGTTCTGATGTTTGTCTTGGTTATTTGATAATGATTCTATATATTGTTTATCACTCAAAGCGGGAGAGTTATTCATAACGTATCATATCTATTTGATTATGACAAAAAGGGGGAGAAATAAAATATAATATCATATATATGAATATATCAATATGTTTAGAAAGTTTATAAAAAATTCATAAAGGGAGCTTAGTTTAAGGGGGAGGTTATTGAAAATTTTTATCCTGTATGATTGGAACTCATATTTGATATTTTGATTTTGTCATCATCAAAACGGGGGAGATTGTTAGAAATATATTTTGTTTTGATGATTATACTTGGACTAATGAATTTTTTTGTATATTTTCATGGAAGAAAAAAAAGGTTGAAGAGTTGTAATTACTTGAGTCATGTAAACCTTATGAAATATGTTGTAAATAAATATGCAAAGATATATTTAGCAAAATTGGTTGAAAAGTAAAAGAAGAACCATTTCGGCATACCGAAGAAAAATTGGTATACCGAATCAGAAAGAAACGGCACAAACAACAGCACTCCAAATCAAAGATGAGGAATCAAAAACGGCATACCAAAGCAGGAAAAATCAGCACAAGCAACAGAACTCCAAAAAAGATTGTAGAGATAAAGTTGAAGATAAAACGGCATGCAACAGAACTCCGAAAAAGATTGTAGAGATAAAGTTGAAGATAAAACGGCATACCGTACTAAAACAATATACTGTATCAGGAGAATTCGGCATACCGAAATAATTCCAACATACCAAATTACCCGAGAGTTGTAGTTTGAAGACATAAATGGCATTCCAAAGGTCAAAATGGCATACCGATAGACTAGTCGTTTATGATCATTTTCTAGTCGTTAGACATATCTTTTGATGGTCCTTTAGCTATAAATGGGACCCCTACAAGCCATGATAGGACACACATCACATCAACATACTTGTAACCCTTGATTATTGTGCTCAACTTTGTCCTACGTTCTCTTCACAAGCCAGTGTTGTAATCTTTATTTGAAAGCGCTCTATGAAAGGGAAGTCATCTGTTGTAAAGCTACAACAGGAGGCTCTAGCTTCTCAGGGTACGAGAAGTGCAAGGAGCAAGGATTGAGTTGGTGGGATAGCCAACACAAGTAAGTGTTTTATTACTTTAGTATAAGGAAAAAAATCTCAAGAGGGTCTTGAGGAGTGGACTAGACCGGGGTTTTGGCCGAACCACTATAAATTGCATGTGTATTCAATTTCTTTCATCCCCTTCACGTGCATGATTTAGTCTTAACTTCAAATTTATATGATTGTGTAATAGTTTCTTGTTTACTTCATTAACACACTTCATTTTATTTAACCTACAACTAAAATAGGGAAAGTAAATATTTAAAATTAAAATTCTCTATTCACCCCTTTTAGAGAAGCCACTCGATCCTACAGGTATGACACTCCCTCCTAAGCACCGTGTGTGGAGGACGCCGTGAAGAGGCATACCCTGTGGTGGCCAGTGCTGGTGGGACACGTGCCCCATAGTTGGTAGCATCTTGAGAAACAGGACAGCCTTTCGAAGGAGGGGTTGGCTTTGTGAGGGTTCTCCAAGCAGGAGAGTCGTGGGATGGTGATCGCTCCTGCACAGGGTGGCTTTACCGTGGCAGTGTAGAACGCCGTAGTCACTTCTCGGTGAACTACTTGTAGCCAGAGTTTGGTTGCTCGGTGCCAAGCTTCCCGACTCATTGTGTCATTTTGGCCATTAAGGGCCTTTGCTTGTGGTTTTGACCAGTGTGGGGCCTGGTTTGAGAGGTTTTTAGAAAAATGGTTTGCGAAATGAATTTAAAGAAAATTAATTGTAGTTTTTTTTCGCTGTTTCTCGTGGGGTGCGTGCTGGGTGACTTCTGTCACTCATGCATTTTCCTCGTATTTTTGGGTTGCAGGTGCTGCGCGTAGGAGGTTTAGCATAGTGCATATAGATCAAAGTCTCCTAGCCACACACACAGGTTCCTAGTAGTTTGATATTTCTATTTAGCTTTAATTTTTTTGTAATTTAATTTACTTTAAATTATTATGGGAAAATTCAGAGCGTGACACGCATCGCCACCGTCCTCACCGTCGTGAGGAGGAGATGAGGAGGAGGAGGTTCAGTGAAAGAGGGAGAGAAAGAAGGCTAGCCGTTTGTCAAGGTACACACTCCTTGTTGGAATTGTTTCTTGCTCAATTCGAAGCATAGGGCTTTAATTTTCCTGTAATTTAATTTACTTTAAATTATTATGGGAAAATTCGGAGCGTGACACGCATCGCCGCCGTCGTGAAGAGGAGAAGCTGAGGAGGAGGTTTAGTGAAAGAGGGAGAGAAAGAAGGCTGACCGTTTGTCAAGGTACACACTCCTTGTTGGAATTGTTTCTTGCTCAATTTGATGCATAGGGGCATGTTAGTGTGTATTGAATGTGTTTGGATGCTTGGAGATTTTATGGTGATTTTTGGGATTTTGTTTGGAATTTTTGATGGCTCCATAGGTTTTTTTGTGAATAGTATTTTTGGTTTTTTTTTTTCTTGGATTTCTTGAGCTACAAGCTTCAGATTCTCGTGTTTTCTATTCTAGACTGTCGAGCTTGATGAGTTCTTCAGTCTGGTATGTGGAATATAATTTTTTGGTGGCTTGTACGATTTTTAGTTCCAAAAAATTTATTGTGGTTTATACTATTCATCCAAGGGATTTTCTCGCAATTTCTCGAGCTATGCTGCATGGAATTGGATGATTCCTGTTTCATTGTATTGCTTGCATGATTTCCTTCAGTTTGGTATCTTGTTTGCTAAGTTTCGTGGAGTGTAGACTAGATTAGAGCTTGAGAAAGGAGTCGACAACCATGGGTTCAGAGCCTTGTGCTCTGAATCTGGAAAACCTACCAGAGGCACACCTCCCTAGCGCAGCTGGGAGGTGCACTTGCCAAGTGTAGTTTTGTCCTGACAAGTTGCTTTGCTTGTTAGGTGGTAATGCTGTCTTGGGATACCTTGTATATGTATAACACTATTAAATGAAGTTGTATTAACTTAGGTAACTTGGTGATTCATAAATGGTTAGGATAATCATTAGAAATAATGTAGGGATTGCCTAATATAGACTAGCAAGATATTACTTGGACAATGCGTAGAATAACAGATTATAAAGCTTAGAATTATTACATTCTCCTTTTAATGGTATATATTGGACATTAGAGTTTGTAATTCACATTAGGATCATGTGATAATCAGTTTGGGTGTGGTGCGCTAAATGAGGTATTCAGTTGCACTGTTTCAAACGTTTGACTTCGACCTGACTGTGCTCCCTAAGGACACAAGCCAGTAGACGTCTTATGCTTCGATGCTAAAACATGGAGTTCTGGTTATGATTTGTGTTGGTGGCCGCTTTTGTAAGTTAAATGGGACTATAGGACCGTAGTTTTAAGTTTTGTTGAGTGTTTTGCTTGGGTTGTCGTCGTGAGCTGAGCAAGGTGCTCAAGGACTCAGACGCTTCCAAGGTGTGGTTGTTTAGGCTTGACAGAGGTATTGTCTAGGTTATGCTTTGAGTTGTGGTTTTCGATTTTGGTTTTCACGTCACTTTTGGATACGAAGCTTTGTGAGATTCTTGGAAAGATATTTAATGGTTTTTGAAATGATTTTCTAAAAGGTTTTGGAAAGAGAGTTGCATAGTTTGCAAAGATTTTTGAAAGGTTTTCTGGAGTTTTCTGTTGCTAGAGTTGAGAGACTGATGATGCATGTTGCCAAGACCAGAGAGTGTGACGACATCCTTAGGTGGTTTAGCACATTGCCTAGGGTGAGACTGGAGACCAAGAGGTTGAGATAAGTGTTCATTGGATCCTAGAGGTATGGGACTTCTGGGCTGTCGTTCACGAGGTCGAGGCTGAAGACCACGGGTCGAGAGCTGGCTGGACTTGGAGGTATGACACTCATCTTGTTCCGGGTGCCGAGACCCAAGGTATTGACTGTACATAGACACACGTGACAACAAGTCAGGAGGTATGAAACCTTTGTGTGGCTGTACATGACACCTTAGTTAGTATGGCTGCTAAGACTGAGACTTGAGGACGCCGTGATAGGGTATACCCTAAGGTGAGGTCCTGTGAGAGGACAACTTTCTCGAGAAGGGTTAGCATAGTGAGGGTCCTGTAGAGAGACTGGATATCATGACGGATAGACTCCTCCATAGGGTCATTGTCCATGGCAGTGCAGACACTATTGGTTGCGCTTCGATGGACTGCTTGTGGCTAGTGTTGGTTGCTTGATGCCGGGCAACATGACTTGGAGGCTACGGACCATGATGGGCTGGCTGCGGTGGTCCATGGCAGTGCAACGGTTTCGAGGACTCTGTCCCCAACAGCTGCTTGTGGCCAATGTTTTGTGTGACTTTGTGATTTTCGCCTATGAGTGGCGTCGTTTTGTTTTCGCCCATGGGTGGTGTTGAGTTGGTTGAGCCTGAGAGGGACATTGAGTTGTGTATGCTAGAGGTGGCGTAGTGGTTTTTCAAAAATGTGGGATTGTGCCAGTTTTCAAAATATGAATGATTTGTTTGATTGGATAGAGGCTCAGTGTTGGTGTGGCACTCTCCCATGGTTGTATACTTTTTTTGGCAAGTGTGGCCATTTCAAGTAATGCATAAAAGGTTTTAAACGAGTATGCATATGATTTTAAAAGAAAAAGAGAAATAATGGTTTCAAAAGCATGGTTTTGAGGTTTTGTTGCTTGTCGGCCAATAGTGGATTACTTTGATTTAGTGTATTAGCATCCGGATGAGATGCATGTGCCTGTGTGTGCCCGTGGTGTGCCGAGTTGTTAGGTGGGGTGTGTGTTGGGTGACCATTTAAGTGATCATTCATGTCTGCTTTGTTTTGTGTATTTTTAGTAGATGCAGAATAGTAGCTGTTGGTTGCTAGTGCATATAGAAGGAGTCACGTTGCCACACATTAGGAATTTTGGTGAGTGTTTAGTTAGTTTTAATTTCCTGTTGTTTATTAACTTTATTTTTGCTAAGTGTACTTAGGCTTAGTTTCATAATTAGTATAATTGTAATTGAAATAAAAGATTAAAAAAATGTGTAGCTAGGTTGAGAGGTAGCGTCCTAGGGGGCGGGGCGTTATAATACCTGACAGTCATCCTATTCATGAATTTTCTTCAAAAGGTTAAAAAAAGCAAGTAAGTAAATAATGAAGATGACTTGTATTATATTGTTATGATTGGATATATAAAAATATTTCAATGTTATATTATATTCAATGTTGTGAACAACTAGATATGTAAAATCATTTCACATAATATTAATTGGTACTTTTTTTTTTATAAAATGTGTAGATGTGTAATGTATGTGTGATTTAGTATATTTATGGTGCATTTAGACGTGATTTTAATAGATATATTTTGATAATTTTAATCATTGATATTACTGAACTTTTTTCGATTGTCTGAAAATCACAAGGACAGTGTAAGGACTTTTTCTTACAATGTCCTTACTAATCTGGTTCTCTATTAATGAATTAGTAAGGACATAGTGAGAACTTTTCCTCACTATATCATTACTTTTTCTGATATGATGATTATATTTTTACAACTTTAGTGAGAACGTGATGAACATTTTATAAGGAGCTAATGACGACATGGTGGGGAAACAATGTTATCGCTATTTCCTTGTAAAATAATTTATGTGCATATTATGAGAAAAATATTTTTGTAAAAATAATTTAATGACGATAAGTATTATAAGAATAGAATGTCTTCGTAACGTCATTGCAAATTTCTTTAATGGATGTCCTACTAAAGTCATGTTTTTCTGGTAATGTGGAAAATCAAGACAAAGACATTAGAGTCTTTTAAGACCAGGTGGTCCTGTTGAAGATGCTCTAGTACATAAGGTAAGACTACACCAAAGAGTAACAGGTAGCGACGATTGAAGAAGATTTGATCCTACTTGGCCATTTGAAACCATCATGTATAGGATTGGAAACTTACTTCATGATGTGATGAAATGTTGCACCGTGGTAGAGTGGTTGGGACTCTTAAGCACTAGATGTGATGTTGATGGTTCTCTACTAAGACATCAAGGAAGCAAAACTGCTATTAATTTGCCCAACCCCAACGTCAACCTCCACAACAATAGAATTGCTAGTAATTTGCTTTAGTTTACTTTTCAGGTCAATCCCAATTGAATTAAATTTGATGTATTATTTCAATATTCTATAAGGACAAAATTTTGAGTTATTTTTGTTTCTTAACATGTTCTTGTTTTTTTTTTTTTTTGAAATCCTTAACATGTTCTTGTTAACATCTAGAAATAGCCACCACGTATTTGGTTATTAGAAAATATAAATTATTAACTTGGTTATTAATTAAAATAAAGCTTAAAGCTTATTCCATGATCACACAAAAGTTTGAGATCTTGTGTGGCTTTTGATATGGCCTGAACTTCAAAATGTAGTAAGACATGTAAAAAGGATCGAATTGGGCTGGCCCGACTTGCAAAAAGGAGGTCCCAAAAGGACCTAGGCTAGGCTAGGACAACTGGCCAGGGTTAGGTCAGCATCCGTGGCTAGGGCCTCGGCCCAGCCTTGACCCTCTAACCCTTACAGAACCTAGACTGGAGGGTCGAGCGAGGTCGAGCCTTTAGGCCCTTTTAAGGAGAGTTGGGTTGGGCCAAGCTATGGCCATCTTTGCTTATGTATGTTAGAAATTATTAAAAAAATATGTACAAAGTTTAAAAATTAAATAAAAAAATTTAATTAATTTTTTAATAGTTGAAATTACAAAGAAATAATAATTATTTATATAAAGTTTACAAGTTACAATAAAATACAATTATAAAATTAATAAAGATTCATTCTAGATTTGTTGTAGAAGTCATATCATCTTCTTCTCTCAATCCACCGTTCAACTTTAGATTTTGAATTCTATTCTCAATATCATATTAGTTTTTTAAACAAACTGGAGCTTCAATTAATTTCTCCAATAATGTACATCTTTTATCGCTTAAGACTCTTTTACTTGAAAAAAAAATTAGTCTTTGATGCTACAGTGGACGCTAAAATTGTTAGTAAATCTTTTGTCATACGTGAAATAATAAAATATCTATACAAGTTAGTAGACCATCAATTTAATGCATCTAATTTAATATTTTTATCAAAACCAAAATCACATTCTAAATAAGTAAGTTTTTAATTCAATATTACTTGTTGATTTAAAATATTTATCTTTTTTGTTTTTAATTCTACTTCACATTGTAGAATCATTATTTTATTTTTTTTCTTATAGAAAGAGAGTGATAAGCAACTATAGAACTATTACTATCACCAAATTGATTAACATATTTGTCAAATAATTTATACAAATTGTCTTTAACTTTAAAATTAAATTCATCTACTTGGTCAAGTTTATTCATATCAATAACAATTTTATCAATCATTATCATGCGATATATTAGCAACAATTCCATCAATCATTACTATACAAGTGACTAATCTATACTTAGGATCCATTATTATTGTTAAATAACATCACATTTGAGGTTCATTCCAATAAGAATTATATTTTTGTTCCATTATTACAATAATATGTTGAAAACATCAGGCATTTCTATACGACACAACTCATTACTATGGAACATATTAGTAACAATTTCATCAATCATTACCATGCAAGTGAATAATCTATACCTAAGATCTGTTTTCATTGTTAAACAACATCACATTGGAATTTCATTCTAATAAGAATTATATTTTTGTTCTATTATTACAATAATATATTGAAAACATGGGATATCTCTATATGATGCAAAAATAGTAGTGATTTTAAAATGATAAAGTAAAAAACGAAAACTAGTAGGATAATATTGTCCAAACAATTCCTTAATAACAGAATAAGAAGGTTTTAAAAACTTATGAATTATAATACAATCATTTTAATCATAATCATTTAAAAGATCATTTTATTTTCCATTATAATACATTGTAATGAAGTTACTATAAGGTTTTAAAAACTTAACATATCATATATTGAATTTCATCTATATTGAACATCTATTTTAAATTTCCTAAGTTTGACACCATTATCTACATATAATTGTCAAAATTCTTGAAATATTTTAAATGATGGTTGAGTATATAAAATAGATGATCTAATATTTTTTACACATGGTCTATTACATTTTATATATCTACAATAAAATAAATCACTATTTAGCATAGATTTTAAATTTCTTCTTAATATATTTATTGTAACATTATTATTAGTAGCATTTGTTGGGAATTGTACAATTTTCCATTTTGGGAATCCATTTTCCTTTTTCTACATTCTTAATGATAAATTCATATTTTTCATCATTTTTAGTTCTAATAAATCTATTTTTATATGGAATAACATTCCTATACTTCCTCGTATTAAGAGTTTTCTTTTTAATTTTAAGTTTACTTACATCATTAAGCAAACTTTCACTTTTGTTTTTCAATGATGCAAAGTTATTTTCCAAAACATCAATTTTGTCTTTCATGACATTCAATTCTTTTTTCAAAATATTATTTTCTATTTCAAATACTTTATTCCTATTTCTTAAAACATCATTTTCTTTTTAAATCAATCCTCTTTCAAGAGATATATCAATCAAGTTTTTGTTTATACTTTTGTATTTAACATTCAAATATTTATATTTTAAGTAAAACTCATTAAAAGCATTAAGTGAATCATCTATAGAAAAAATTTCAATATTATTTAAAGATAATATCTCACTAGATATAGCTATAAAGCATGAGTAGACTACTTCACCATCAAATAAACTTTCTTCATCGGTTGAAGTGTCACTATGTAACGCCCCGAACCCGGGCACGCTACCGAACAATAGCATCACAAGCCTAATTACACAAATCACAGAATAAAAAGACTGTAACCAGGCTCACCTCTAGGATCTCGATGCGCGGCTAGAAACTCCGATTCCTGCATCGGAAACTGGCTGCACGCGGTCTGCACCTGAAACA
>JAMKQA010070597.1:0-10256 GCA_024699735.1 Posidonia australis | reverse complement strand
TTAAATGTTTTATAAATTATATTTCTTGTTGTATTTCTAGAAAAACTTTTAAACTATGGATTTAAATAATTTTGCATACATGATTCAAAATTTTTATTTTCAGAAAAAGAAAATGGTTGTTCGTCTTGTACTATAAATTTAGTTATTCCTTCCTTAACTTCTTCTGTATTATATTTCCAATTAATTATACCACTAGATTCTACTTGTAATTTCGATTGTTTTAAATCTGTGTTGTTATCTTTATTATGTTTGGGTATACATTTTTGTAAATGTCTAGATATATGACCTACACCCCCTCCCCTAAGACATGTGTATGTGGTATTACAATAATTACATTAATACCTAGTTTAATCTACAAGGTCTAATGTAACATGCTTCCAAACCCAAGAACATTGTTTCCTAGGTTTTTTAGTGGCTGTGCACTGTGAAGTATGTGTTGGGGTAGACTGAGGCTGATCTGACTCTATACTAGGGATATAGTCATGACTATCAACATTACCAATATTTTCCATTTTAATATAAAAAATGAATATAAAATAATAAACCCTTAAGCCACAAAACCAAAACTCAGAAATGGAGGGATTAGAAGTAAAGAATTTAGAGGGATTAGAAGTAGAGAAATTTTGATGTTGGTGACTCAGCTAGTGTCGCGTGGAGACTGAAGAGTAGAAGACGGGGCGGAATCTAAAGCCAAACAGTGAAATCTTTACTTGAAAATCCTCACTTAAAAGTTGGGAGAAAGTTGTAGACTTGTAGTTGAGAAGAGAAGATTGAATTGTGAAGAAAAATAAATGGAGTAGGGGAATATTTATAGGGTAAATGGAGTGAATTTTAAGATTTAAAAAAAAAAAAAACAAATATGCAACAACTATATTATTTAGTCGTTGGCCGTTGCCAATGACTTTATAGCTGTTGCAGAATAGTGCGTCAGATATGTGTGTTTTATATTATTATTATTATTTTAATTTTTACAGGTAGGCCAGCTCTGCTCGGCCTGATCTAGACTGTTTTGACGGGTCAAATTGGACATAGTATACAGGCCTTGACGAGCCTAACCCTTGTGCCTGGCACGACCCACAGTCCACGGCGGGCTTGACCTGGCTTGACCTAACCGAGGGAATTTTTTTTTGAATCCGGACCATGCCGGACTCCTGCCCAGTCCAATTTTCACCTCTAGTTGCAGGTAAGTAGATTTCGGGGTTTGTTCATTGTGTTTGAATGGACGGGACGACCCGATTTTTACCTCTAGTTGTAGGTAAGTAGATTTCGGGATTTGTTCATTGTGTTTGAATTAATTGTAGAGATCCTGGATGAAGCTGGACGTCCTTGATTGTTTCCGTGAGTACTCTGATTACTAAAGCTTGATTGTAGCCAGCGAACGTGCAGGTCAGCTTGTGAGGCTCATCCATGTCTGTATCATCTTCTCAGTGATCGTGCCTGCCGATATTGTCAGTCAATTAATGAGTTAGGAACCTGATCAAGGTTGACAGAAGTGATTGTTAATTAGATCTCTGGGTTTACATTTTTTAGTTACTTAGATTTCATTCTTCTGTCAAAATTATGCTTAGCAGTTCGCGGGCATATGGTCGGTGTTGCAAATTTGCAAACAAATTTTCTTACAAATACATGAATGAAGTCAGATAAGTTGGGATTGATCTTTTCTTGGAACTCAGAAGGGAGCAGTACTTGGAGATCTCAGGATGCTTACGCTTTTCACAGAATATTTGAAAGTAAAAAGAGCGTCGGACCTGAGGTTCAGTCCAACCAATTAGAAGGGATACAAGAGAGGCTTCCACGACAAGTAGAGACTCTGACAGGGTAGTATGAGAAATGGTCGGAGATGTCCAAGATTTGTTTTGGGCCAATCATGGGCTCACCTCTGGGCTATCCCGTTGAACTGGACACGAAATCTTATAAAGTCCATTGTTCCCATTAAGGTGGCCTACAATGGCGTTGTAAACGTGTTGATTCTGACAAGCTCATGACCAAGATGAACAAAAAGGAATCAAAAGCGTAGACGGAAAGGCTCTTTACTTACTTCTTTCATGGGGAAACTAATTTCCATCTTTAGATGCCCTGCTTTTTATGTGATCTTAACAGCATTAGTTCCGTAGGGAATTACACCTTGGTAGACCTACGTCAAGGTAACCTTTTCTTGGAACACTTTTGTATGGAGCTTTATCAACAATTTGCCTGCACATGCAGGTGTCCGGTATTTTCTTAGTCATTACGTTAGGAATTACAAAAGAAGTTTTTTTTGACAAGGATGTGAGTTAGGAAGAATTGGTCAATGAAATATCAACCGAAGACTCAATCTTGATATACCTCATAATACCATATTGGCACGGCTTTAGATATAGGTCCTTTTTCTTTTTAAGAATACGCCTCAGCAACCAATGGCAGGTTAACACTGGCTCTCGTTGATGGTTTTGCTAGAATAGGCGACGGTGAGATCGCCATTGTTTCGACCCAAAAGAAGCTCAACAAGCTCTTGCAATGGCTGAAACAAACTTGAGTAGAGTCGAGGGTGAAAGTCACACAATTCAGGCGAACCTAGCACTCTAATGGGATAGGATGTGACTAGAGGTTATTTGTGCCATTTCCTAATTCCTAATATACCAGAACAAATAAAAGTCGTTTTTATATTTATACACCGTATTTTGATTCCGTTAATTCTATGCAATCAAGCATAATTTGTGACGGTAAGAAAAGATGTGTAAGAAAACTTATTCGATACCATTGACTCCTGTAAAGATAAAACTTTAAAAGAAATAATTATTTTGATTTAATTGACTTGCCTGTTTCTCAAATTACCCAAATAATATTGAATAATGACACTTCAATTTAGGCATTGTTTGGATACGATTTTAAATATAGAATCTTGATTTTGTACACACAGTTGAAATGGAATAGTTGTAAAAGTACGGGCGTAAAATCTAGAGAATATTGAATATAGTTTGAATGTAGATTTTGGTTTTACTTTTGTTGTTTGAAATGACGTATTTATCCTTATGGAATTAAATTTAGTTTAGATGACTATAAAATTATCTCATTATGTAACGATACTGATTTATGTGCAAAACAGTATAATAATATTGGAGTACACTTGTAATATGATGTATTCACAGTAATATAAAGAATCTATCTTAATATAATGTATTTTCTTATAAGTTGCGTTCTTCTTCTTAACATAAATTCATGATAAATTTTATTAGATAAATTGATGAAATTTGTTGTAATTTTAAATAAGTAATCGTGAAAAAATTCATAAGACATGGAGATAAAAAAGGTAAAAATATAGTCTAAAATCCACCGATTGTGAAATAATCAAGCAAAAGTTTGTTTTGGTTCTGCTGTTCAAGCCATTCATTTGTCTTTCTTTGGCTTACGTGAAGAATCTTATATTGTTGTGGCCTTTGTTACCACACGAATCCTTCTTAATATGTTTTATTTTGTCGACGATAATACAAGTGATTTGACATGCTAAGCAGTTACCTTCACATGTCAAGATAACTATCACGTAGTCTTGTCAAGCTGATGATGGAAACATCACAACTTATCACTCCTGCCCTGAGCCTTTGTGCTGCTGCATCCATTGTCCCAATACATCATTTTGGATTGCACGTATCATTCAGAAGGTGAAAGCTTTCGATTACAGAACCATTCAACGTGTATCTCAAGCGAAAGCTTCCCATTTTGAGGTTATTATTTGTCTTTCAGCTGCTATGGAAGTATGAATGAGTGAAGCACAACTGCTGGGAAATCATTACAGTGGAATTCTATATATATATATATATATATATATATATATGTTAATCTATTAAAAAACTACATATATGTTGATGAAACAGTGAGGTTTCGATGTTTTTCTTTTCTTTCTGGTTTCTGAAATTTCACACGCAACCATCAGATATTAATGTCGTGAACGTCTGACTTCAGAAGTTCCATCCAATTTGCTGATAGAAGACGGTTGCAAGTTGCAGGCTTGCAGCCTGCCTTTCTGCACTGGCCTCCAACATCTGTGAACTGCGTGGTTCTGATTTTCCTTTCTCGCTTCCTTGATTCAGATTACAGATCTTATCCACATCTTAACGTTCCATCACAGGAGAAAGTAATATTACCATAGAAGACTAATTATACTAGTTTGCTAGCCACAAAGCAGATTGAATCAATGAAACATACATGTGTGGCAAAGCGATCAGTACTGGAATTCAAACAGAAGAATTCTTTGACTGTACAACATGAGGACCGAATTTTTCCAATTGAAATTCCCATTCCATATGTGGCTGATGTTCCTCCACTTTTCCTACACTTAAAGAGGTGATAAATTTGAGTGTTTTAATTTTTTTACGACAAAGAAGACTGGAAAAGGAAAATCTTACGGGGGGGTCTTCTATCTCCACACACCTCGTTTACACAGGAGAAGCCATGAATAAGTAGCTTCTCTTTGTCAGTACTCCCACATGACTAAGATTCTCTCTCCCTCTTTCACTCTCTATAGGCCTACTCTCATGTCGAAACCATTTGCCAGCACAGCACACAGGATTTCTTTGAGGTTTTGTTTTGGTGGAGAGATTTAGTCTCATCGGTCTCAGCGCCTTACAGCTACTCCAACCACAATCCTCTGTGGCCCATAGTCATCACGTCACTCAGCTAAACTCAGTTCAATCATAGGAGTTGATGGGATCAACTTGGAGTATCTTGCTTACCCCACCATCCACAACAGTCGCCTGAATCCTTCTTTGGTTTAATTTAATCCAATTGCTTAGATGCTCCTTGATTATTTCAGAATTTTACCTTCCTTGTATTAATGTTAAATTGGAAAATGCTTCCTCTGGTGCAAGATTAGTGAGAGAGTTCAATGAATTCGTGCAAGATTTAGAAATCACAGTATATTTTCTTTTTCAGAAATATTTCCTTGACTTTGAGAGAGGTGGAGTTGTTTTCTGAAGGAGAGAATGTGTTGCCATTCCTATATGAGAAAGCTCCATTTGGAACATCTTTTCTAATTTTTTTTAGTATTGTCTTAATTTTGAAGGGAATTAACTCCTTGAATATGATTTTTGTTGGGATTTATGTATGGGCCGACCAAGCAAAAAAAAAAAAACAAGATCAATAATACAATTATAAACACAAGGAATTTACGTGATTTCGATCGACATTATGTTAATCTACATTCACAGGTGGAAAGGTGTGGTTTCCACTAAACAATAACTGAAGTACATGTATGAGTGTAGAAAGAAAAATAGATAAAGAGAAAGAATTCCCAAATACAAAATAAATTTGTGTTTCTTTTTCTCATGATTTTTGTTGGGATTTATGTGTAGGATCAAATGACTTCTCTAGAGGAGGGTGAATAGAGAATTCTCTTAATCAATTATAAGATTTTTTGCTTTTCTTCTATTTATGCAAGCAATTCACAGTATGTTTAAGTATGAAAAAAAATTCAAACAATGTCAAACAAAGAAGGAGATGAGAGACAATGATGATGATACTATAAATTTATAATGATTTGGCCAATTCCGATCTAGTCCATCCCTCAAGAACTCCTCTTGAGATTTTCCTTATAATTCAAATCAAAACTTACTTGTTGGACGAATCTTCGCCAACACTGCAAAATGCGGATCCTTCTCACACCTAGAGAAGCTTGATGCAGACATTTTTTACACTTTGTGTTTACAATAACTCACTATGATCTCCCTACTCTTTTGCCAAGGATTTAGAAAATGAAAGTTTTCTTGAAATGGCTAGGGAGTATTAAGAATGTGGGAATTGAGCTTAGGTTTAAAGGACTTGAACTTTAAGTTGTTATTAGAGCTTGAATGTCCTTTCAAGGGATAGTTAGAGTTCTATTTATAGTAATTAATTGAGCTCAAGTTGTGTCTAACAGTTATAAAATTATCTGCAACAGACTCTTGATTCTATACATCGAAATTCATCGATCGATCGAAAATCTGCAACGGTTGGAATATTCAGTATGCCGAAATTCACTACAAATTTTACTGTTCAAATCCGTTAACCCAGTTACTTAACTATTTACCCATTTCGATATACCGACAGAATTCGATATGTTGAAAATGAACTTGAACCTATATTTCATTATTTTTCTAAGGATTTCCTACTAGGTTCATGGGTATCCCTATTTATCTAGGATATTGACTTTGGTTGGAAGATCATTACATATCCTAGATAATACATCAAGAAATAGGAAAAATTACATCAATTTTGATACAAATGCACTTGAATAATCATTCGGTTTTCTTGTTTTCTTCATGTCATTATAACTCTTCCATCAATCTTCAGAATGGTCTTTGTAATTCTTCTCTTTGAAGCTTGCCTTAACTTCAGATATATCTCCTCGTAATATTCTTCATACTTTGTCCTTGAAATACTTTTCTTGTATATGTTAAACACATGCATTAATATATTAATGAAATTTACTTTGTTATCGTCAAAATAAAATACAGAGTGACATTTTTCCAATAATCTCTTCCTTTTTTATGATAACAAAACTAGAAATATTGTAACTATAAGCTCCCCCTATCAATAAGCATGAATTTAAAAATTTTACAAGAATATCTAATTTCTCCCCCTATCAATAACAATAGGTTTCGATTTTCTTATCATGAAAAAGCATATAAATAACAGATTAAATCCATCATATGACTTTTTCTCCCCCTTTTTGTCATAAGCAAAAAGAATTTCAAAATAGACATTCAAATTCCAATTTTTCAATAGAATGCAAAGAAGATTTGTATTCAAATTTATATATTTCTTATTAAGTCTTTTTAGAGATGTTCAGCTTATTTAGATGCCATAGTATCCATATATAGCCATAGTATACCACAAGAGTTATATAATGCCACAATTTACCATAATTATGCATATATCATTGAATCATATCATAAGTCAATACAATATAAGTCAACCTAGTCTGTCGCTCAGAAAATGCTACATGTGTACTTTAAAATTTCCATAACCTACATATCTCCATAGCATGTTTTTAATTGGAAAACATATATAGCATACAAAATTAATATAGAATCATCCCAAAAAAAAACCAATGTATAGTGTATAACCAAAATACATGGTTACATTTATAATCGTTGGTCATTCTAACAAGTCATAGAGTTTATAAAAGGGTTACATAACATTTTCATTGAAATTCACTGAGATCCTAGTGGAGGAGGAGGATGACCCTGAAGATACTTCACAACATTAGAATAATATTCATCTAGCTTATCTTGGTAAGAATCCATTTGATACTCATTCTCAACTTTATAGTCATTGATCTGAATACTCAGCGAATGAATATTCTCTTGGATTTGTTGGATCCAATCACAAGAAGATCGGTGATCTTCGTTGATCTTTTGAAAACGTTCACAAGACTGGCAATGATTTCCATCAATTCTTTGAAGTTGTTCTCGATGTTGTTCGTCATGTTGTTGTTGGAGAGATGAGATATCGGAATAGAGGGCAGCAATTTGCTCCTTTAGTCCAAGATCTTCATCAAAGTCATCAGAACTATCCTTAGTTTGTGTAGGAGCCAGAGCACTGGAAGATGAAGGCTGAATACCCTTTAAAGCTTTGGATCTTTCTAGAGCTTGTTCCATTTTAGAAATCGTTGCGGTTCCTAAAGGTTTGGTGGTGACAACAAGATTGGGTTCATGGGCTTGTGGGACACCAAAATGTTCAAAAAGATAGGCAAGTGATGGTCCATAAAACAATTTGGTTTTTATATGGGTCATGAAGTGGATTATGACTCTAGCCTAATTAACCTTGATTTTCTTGATAATTGCATAGACGGCTTTGCAAGTTAGTTCATTAAGCTCGTCATTGTGACCCTGTTCTGAACAATCTTTATAGAAAATATATGCAATTATTCAAGCTTGTTTGGTTAATTGGTTTAGTTTAGTAGATTTAAATGTATCTTTCTTATTTTGAGAAATTGCTTTATTGATTTCTAAATAAGACCAATTTAACTCATAAATTGAAAGAGTGAAATTGACACCATTAGATGGAATTTTCAAGAGTTGGCCAATGAGGGTTTCATCAAAAAATAAGATCATAGCTAAGAAGAAAAGATTGGAGTGTGTCATGGCTAATGGTTAGGTTGGTATAAAATTGTGCAATAAGGTGTGGATAATATTTTATATTGCTAATGGATCCTAAAAATGGAACCAACATCAGGAAAGCAAACAAGCTATCAATGGAGCAAAGTTCATTGAAAATTACCTTCTACCCTATGAGAACCTCACAGTTAACAAAATGCTCTGGGTGAGCTCATTGTGCTTCACTGTTGATGAAGTTTAGGCATTGCTAGGCTTCGCTGTCGTCGTCGGAGGAGGAACCATCGGTCGGAATGGCCTTTCTCTTAAGGTAGGACACACTACTTTTTAGGGGCCATTGTGATGGAGAGGAGAATAAATGTAGTTCAAGGAGTGAGGAGGAAGAGTGGAAGGTGAGGAAGAACTCACAAAAGTGCTGGACGATAGGCTAGACAGGCCAAAAAAGGAAGAGTATGCTCAGGGAGGGTGTCGTTCGGACAACCAGATGGGTAGGATGAATGAAATAAAGTGAAAACCCTAAGATTTTAACGACAGTAATCACGGAAAACGATATGCCGTACTGATCGGTATGTTGTTCTTCATCGAATTAGGGCTCAATTTGGTAGCTTGATTTAAATTGGTATATCCGTAGACACCCCGATTTTGAGGTGGTTCATTGATAAACTTTCCAGATGTTGCTTTGGATGTGACTAACCCAACCACTTTTTGAATCTCATTAGCTAAACCAATCCCGAACCTATAGTAGGCCCGCAACCCAATTAGAAATCCAGACAAGTAGGGGAGAGCACCTAGCTGGAGCACCAATGTGAAGAACCTGTTTGGAGCATCGAGCAGGAGCACTACAGTGGCACACCTAGCTGGAGCACTACAGTGGCACACCTAGCTGGAGCACTAGGCTGGCACACCTACCTGGCGCACCAAGCTGGCGCGCAACCATTTCTCAGACTGCTGGCTGCTGGCTTTCCACCTCCCATGGCTGTTACCTCCACCAACGAATATGCCTTGAAATCTTCCTAGGCTTTTCGTTTACGAGGCTCCTTACATCCTCTAGGAGTTACCCTTAGGAAATCCTATATAATGACCCCTATAGGCAACCATTAGAAGAGGTTAGAAACCTTGGTTTCAGCAATCCTGATCTGAGCAAGCATCTTGGGCAAGCCATATACTCTCTCCAGCAGCCTATTCTCATTTTCTAGAGTATTCCCTTGCATTCCAAAGCATCCTCGACCCTTCCAAAGCAACAGGATCCCTCTATCTTTGATATTTCAAGAAGGAACACCTTGAGAGGTAGGTCCTCTTTTTTGCTTCTCCTTTAAATCTCAACCATAGCACCAAGATAAAACATCCTTTAAACCTCACATAAAATCTGATTTCTGCTATTATATAAGAGATTTCGATAGAGTGTTGATTTCGTGTACAAGATACCTTGCATGCACAATCCATATACTAAAAATCGGCACCATGTAGTTCGTAAGAGTGGTTTTATTATTCTTCTCCATTTCTTTGTACTAAGATACATGATCCATGTATGTATGCTAAGATATGCAATAGAGATGTCCTTGATGTATTCACCACTTGCATGTTCTATCGAGCTTATTTTCTCATGCATATTCTTTTAGAATCTTATGCAAGCATTTCAGCCATGAGCTTATGATTTATCATGTTTCCGAATCAAATGATAATAGGTTTGTTTTGCTCATTTGCATCACATCATGTTTCAGTTTTTATCATCTGTATAAACTGATTTGCATTAATAAAAATCACTGATCTCTATTCTGGATCAGATTGCAGTCTGATCCAGATCTTCTGGGGAGCACCAATCTGGAACACCAGAGTGGCGCACCAACCCAGAGCACCACTCTGGCGCACCATTCAGGTGCATCAGACTAGTCAGAGAGCAAAACACTCACTTTTGCATCCCTGTTTGCATAGTTTTCCAATAATTTTGCGTATGATTCTTTTGCTGCTGGTTTTCTGACATTTCATGGTTTTGCATGCATGTTTTCAGCCCTAAATAACAATTGTTTCTTAGTTATTGTCCCTTTTTGAATGTTCAGTCCATGGCTAAAATCTGGTAGGCTGTTTGCCTCTACTCCAATATGGAGAACCTTGTGTATCAGCCCATGATCTAGAGACATGGCTGAACCTTCTTGCATACATTTTAGCATAAATAGGGTGGGATCTTGT
>JAMKQA010070594.1:0-10052 GCA_024699735.1 Posidonia australis | reverse complement strand
TCCATTGGGATATATTTCTTCTTTCTTATTATCTCTATTGAAGATTATTTGTGGCTTGTGCTAACCTCAAGTTTGAGAACTTGAGAAGAACAATTGTATTCCCTTGACAGCATAGTGTCGGTTGCCTGGACCGAGAGGGTCCCGTGATTTTTTCCTTTCCTCATACCGAGAGGGTTTCCACGTAAAAATTTCTTGTGTCTGCTTGTGATTGTTTGGTTACAGTTTTTGTTTGCTTCGCCTTAGTGTTTGTTAGGCCCTCGTTTCCAACACTTTCATGCTTACATCACCGAGGGAACAAACAGTGGAAACCCATTAGAATTACCAGTTTAAGAGTGACTGCACTGCAATGGTCCAGCTTCTGGATTTACGAGGTGTCGTCATGCATTTTGCTGAAAAGGAGCGGAATTTCCCTTGTACCGTGCTTAATTGTTACTAGGACATGAAATCATTGATGGGTACTGTAGGTCAGTGTGCATGATTGGATGTGAAGCCTTCACCTCTGCTTGCCACCTTAACTTTTTGATGCGGAGGATTGCCGGAGTATATTTGAAGGGACCATGCATGATGATGTTGAAAGGATTGTTTTACTTTTACAGCCATATCTGTAGCACGTAGACCTTGTCTAGCTGCTAATCATGCTGTAAAAATAAAAAAGAAAAGGAGAACCAGCTAAGCAACCGATGAAGAAGAGCCTGCAACCAAATCGTTGGTGTTATGACGATGATCGAAGAAGATAAAAATTAATATCCGTTTAAGTAGTCCATATATATATATAGAGAGAGATAGATAGATTTATATAGGACGAGTTAATTTGACAGCAGTCATATGTGGAAGTGATGGCTGCTGCTCTGGTGTTTTTATCTTCCCCTTTCTTTTTGCGGGTGGTGCATGGAATATGGCCGGCAGCACGACCCCCCCGACGGCCTGTCTACGCAAAGGAAAAGTAAAGAGGTCTTCTCCAGTCCACGGCATTGAAAGCGAGCTCGACACCAAAGAAAGTTGTGTTTCCCGTGCACCGGCTCTACGATCTGTCTTCGTCTTCTTCCTTCGCAGCTTTGCTAGCTGTTGACTTAAACTTAAGTAGTTGATTTCACAATTTTCTCTTAGAATTGAAACCTTATAGAGTAATGTTGGATTTCTCCCACTTATAAATTACCATATATCAAAAAAAAAAAAAAAAAACTGGTGAAAAATTTGTAAAAAGAATAACGTAATTTACACGGGGTTTGTCGTCGTACACTCTTACATTCTTGTGTATGCTCAAAAAATTGAACATATTATTATTTTTTTTCCCTTCTTTAAGATTCTTTTTTTAACTTGGCTGTGTTGGTGAGAATCCTGTGTTATCAATCAGCTGACCGGAGTTCAAATTTTAGTCATTGTGCACAATATCATGTTTATTGTTTTAATAAAGTTTGTATATGGATGTTTCAATATCCGAGCTCTCAGCCTCGTTTACACAAACACACAAAGAAGGTTTTATCACTTGGCCAAGTGGTTGCCGACAGTTTTTAACATTTTAGTTAGGAATTATATATATTCAAATAAGAAAATACTTTAGTAAATGATAAAGGGCCTATAATTTGAATTTTGTTAATTAGAATGTGGCATCCCCTTGATTTAAAAGTCCTATATTATTTTTTTTTTACTAAATTTCATTCGATAAAACATGCACATTAATTTGTTCATTGTAAAAAATATTCTAACTAGTGTACGTTTAATTAGAGAATTAGAAGGTGTTTTCATATTTATGATTATGGAAGAATCGTCCAATAAAGCATGGAAGGCCGTCTGTATGTAGGGGTAGACACCTAAACCGTCCAAACCAGTTAACCGAACCGAATCAAACTATTTTTAACGGTTCGGTTTGGTTTTTCAAATTCAATGGTTTGGTTTGATTTAAAATATCTCCAAATCGAACTATATGGTTTGCATGTATTAGATGTGGTTATTGTCATTATATCTCATATTTAGTTATATTCTTTCATTTTTCACTATTAACATTTTATTTTTTTCTATATGTTTTATTAAATGGTTAAACCACAAACCAAATCGAACCATACCGATTTTGAATGGTTCGGTTTGGTTCGATTTTAAGAGATAAAATGGTTTGGTTCGGTTTGAAAATTATTCAAACCGAATTATATGATTTGGTTTGTGGTTTTGTCACAAATCGAACCAAATCGAACAGTGTCCACCCCTATCTGTATGTATTGTTATTTATAATCACCATTTTGCCTGCGATTAGGTGCATCTGAATGAATACGGATCCTTTAAAAAACAGATCGATAGAATACCCGTAGAAGCTAAAAATCTTATCCGTCAAATTGTGAGAGGAAGAAGACGAGTTTATTCTACTGACTAACACGGTGATGGTTTTCTTCCCTGCCCACGAATCGTTTTTGCTGGGCTTGATTTTGTAGGATGGTGAATTAATTGGTGATGGCTCAGGCTAACCAAACAAGGCCATCGAGGCATGACACAGACAAGTCACAACCGTCGGCGTCCTCGGGCACCGACAGCCACAGACAAGAGCCAGGTGGGCTTGCCATTATCCAACCGGGACCGTCAGGAGAACATTCCCCTTCTCTCTTCTTTGGGTGTGTGGGCCGAAAACCACTTTATGCCCTGCCTGCCACCCCCCCGAAACCGTATATCGCAACGTAACAGCATACCCACCTGCCTGGGCCCATGGCTCCACCCAAGATGCCCATCGGCCCATGGCACTCGCCCCGTGACAATTGCATCCCTCCAGGAAAAGGAAAAGATGCATGATGGGGGATGAATGTAGCGGGACGCAAAGTGTGATCTGTAACGATAGGGAAAGTGTGATATCAGTAGTTATCGTGAACAAAATTAACGCGACTTTATTTAACCGAGTGAGGTAAACGGGGGAAGTGAACAAATCTACCGGTCTAATGGTTCAGGAATCAATGGAATCTAATCCAAATCCATTTGCGCCAAATTCAGTAATCTTCTTTTTCGACCGGCTTCTTTTGGGCCCTTTTTGTCATGTAAAATATAGTCATACATGTTTACTTGTTTTAGAGTCTGAACTTGATCCCAACCCTTGCGTTTAAAAGAGCAAGTACTTACTAATGTCTCGTTTAGAAGTATAAGATAGAGGGTTGTGGGGTAGTTTAATCAAGCTTCACTTTTTTCTAGTGTTTTCTTTCCCTTTGTAGGGTGATACATATCGAATTTCTCCATTTTAATTAGAAGGAAACAACTACTAGTCTTGACATCTTCAGATGCAGTGTATTGAAGCTGGTCAGTACAAAGGATTATAAAAATCTTGTGCCAGCTCAATTGGCCAGCTCCCAATAAAAGCATCCAAAACTACAGGATGATATTCTCCAGATGCCATCAAACCTTACTGAGGTCATGTTGTGTGCCACATCCAAGTTATTCTCTCTCAGTGAGACGCAGGTGGTTAAATAGAATAACCACCTGCCTCGGTAAGGTCATGCAGTGCGTCACAAGAAGTCAAATGCTTTAGACATGTCAAATAACTTTTGATAGAATAAAATAATCTTTTTTGATGCATGTATTAAAAGGCTTTAGGTTTGATGTGAGATTAACTAACATGATTATGTAGTGCACAACAGTAAATTTCTTTATATTAATCAATGGATATCCTAATGGTAAATTTAGGAGTTAAAAGAGGCCTTTAGTAATGTTGTCTTCTCCTTCCTTTTTTATTTATCTTATGTATGGAAATTCTTTCTCTTATAATCAATAAAGTTATTAACATAGAGAGAATTCATAGTTTGAAATTGGTCAACAACGATCTGATTATTTCTCATCTTCTCTTTGCTGATGATATTTTACTCGTTTATGAATCCTCAGTCTCCTATGCTTTTTAACTTGAAGAATGTTCTGGAAAAAATTTCTACCATGTCTGGTCAAATTATTAATTACCAAAAGTTTTCTATTGTTTTCAATAATAACTACCCTAATATCCTAAACGATCAAATTAAGAATATTTTCATGGTTCCTAACATGAATAAAAATGATATCTATTTAGGCAGTTGCTTATTCAAGGATAATCCTCAAAAGCATTTCCATAATATTATTAAAAGTAAGATAAACTCTAGACTCAAATATTGGAAGGTTAAAACCCTCTTGTTAAATATAGATCTCGATAAATACACAAATATTATATATTAAAAATATTTTTCAAGATCTAATCACGTCATATTCATCATAAATAAAAATAAATATAGAAGCGTACTTGAATCCATGTAAAAACCGTGAAATTCCTTGCTCCTCTTGTCTAGATCTAATTTTTTAAATCACCAAGCTCTTCTTTTTCTTGCTCTTTCTCAAGATACAGGTGAGAGAAAAAAGAGGCCAAAAGCTTAGAGTTTGAGGACTATGAACTCAATATATAGAAAACTATAATATTACACATTTCCAATTTGGTTCATCAACAAATGGAAAAATGTCCTAATGATCTCTTTACATATTAACCCACATCATTTAAGATGTTAATTGGCTCAACCTAAAAAAATCAAATAGACTACTATAATGAGTCTAATCAGAAAATAGTCTACAATACTTTAATTGATTTTATATTGACTCATATATATTGTTGGGTTTAACTCAACAATCTCATACTTGAGCCTTACATAAAATTAACAATTAAAGTATCAAAACTTTATGAGTAGCTCCAAATGATTATTTTAATACAAACATTTTACAATTCAGTTCATGAATTGTACCAACATAAGATCAAAGAAGTTTTCATTACTTTAGACGTAATTCAACCCACAATGGTCATTAATGCTAATACAACCAACGACATGGATCAAGTATAGATATGTAACATGGAATTTAGGTGAAGTGATCTAAACACGTTCATATTCAACTAGTCCAAATTTTAATAGCTAAGTCCAAAGAGCCCAATGGTCATCTAGCCAGCCTGAGAAAGTTGTTTGACCGTTTGTGCAAGTACAAGCTCTGCCTCAATTCCAGTAAATGTGCCTTTGGGGTTTCATCCAGCAAGCTTCTTGGCTACATCATCAGCCAAAGGGGAATTGAGGTCAACCCGACTAAAGCTCGAGCCATAATCGACATGCCTCCTCCCACCACAAAGAAAGAAGTCAGAGGATTGTTGAGACGTCTGTAGTATATCAGCCGGTTCATTGCTCATCTCACATCGATTTGTGAATCGATCTTCAAGCTCCTAAGGAAGAATGCACGAATCAGTTGGAATGACGAGTGTCAGGTAGCGTTTGACAAGATCAAGCAATTATTGGCTAGACCTCCTGTTTTGGTCTCACCAGTGCCAGGACGACCCCTACTTCTCTATTTATCAGTGACCCAACATTCTATGGGAGAAGTTTTGGGCCAGCATGATGAATCCGATCGTAAGGAGAGGGCGATATATTATTTAAGTAAGAAGTTTAATGATTGCGAGGCCAGGTACACTACTATAGAGAAGATCTGCTTGTTTCTCGTCTAGGCAACCCAACACCTAAGACATTATATGATAGCGTACCCAGTCATACTCCTTTGCCGCCATGACCCTATGATGTATTTGTTCCAAAAGCCGGCGCTCGTAGGGCGGTGCGTCAAGTGGCACGTGTTGTTGTTTCAATACAATATCACCTTTGTTACACAGAAATCCATAAAGGGACAAGCAGTGGCAAACCACCTGGGCGAGCTACCTTTACCTGAATACCAGCCCCTACAGACTCAATTCCTAGATGAAGATGTGTTGTTCGCCATGGATGATGATAACGAGCCAGAGGAGGCCAAGGAGAAGAGTCAGTGGCGCCTCTGCTTTAACGGGGCAGTCAACAAAAGAAGAATGGGCATTGGCACCATCTGGTAACCCCCCAAGGACAGATGACCCCATACGCTAGAAAATTAAACTTCAAGTGCACAAATAATGAAGCCAAATATGAAGCGTGCATATTAGGACTTCAAATGGCATTGGAGCATGGTGTCCACAAGTTACACGTACGTGGTGATGCCATGCTAGTCATCGTGCATGAAAACTAAAGATCAAAAGCTCACCCAGTACCATGCTCATCTCATGAAACTCGCGGCAGAATTCCAAGAGGTTCACTTCTCTTTCATGAATAGAGCTCAGAATGCCTATGTAGACGCCTTGGCGACCTTAACATCTTAGCTCTCGATACCTGAAGACCGTGCTGTGGATGTATCAGTTACATGTGCAGCATAGCCAGCCCACTGTATGAATATAGGGGAAGTAGACACAGTGGAAGAGCTTCCATGGTACCATGATATCAAGGTCTTCCTAGAATCAGGGAATCTCCCAACCAGTGCCTCAACCACAGACAAGAGAACTATGGTGCGACTGGCATCTAAGTACGTATTGGGAGCAGGACACCTGTACAGAAGATCTTACAATCAAACATTGTTACGCTGTGTAAACAAGAAGGAGGCTGACACTTTAATGCTCCAAGTACATGCAGGAGTCTGCGGCCCACATATGAATGGGGTGGTTCTGGCCAAGAAGATTATGTTGGAAGGTTATTTTTGGTCAACCATAGAGGCAGATTATTGTCAATTTCTGCGTAGATGCCATAATTGCCAAATACATGGGAACTTCATTCATGCACATCCACAATCGCTGCACAGCATATCCTCACCATGGCCCTTTTCCATCCAGGGAATAGATGTCATTGGAGCCATTCATTCTATAGCCTCTAACGGTCATCGCTACATTTTGGTAGCAATCGACTACTTCACAAAGTGGGTGGAGACGGCCTCCTACAAGACGGTTTCTACGGCAACAATAGAGAAATTCATTAGAAAAAACATCATAGCTAGGTATAGGGTGCCACACGCCATCATCTCTGACAATGGAAAGAACTTTATAGCCCAGAGGATCAAGGAGTACCTTCGTAATTTCAAGATCAAGCACCACAGGTCCTCTCCTTATCGGCTGTAGATGAATGGCGCCATCGAGTCTACCAATAAAAATCTCACCAAGGTCTTGAAGAAGATGGCAAAAACTCACAAAGATTGGTATGAGAAGCTCCCATCAATTCACACCCCATCAATTCACTTGTCTGCTCCAGTAGTGGGATGCCATCCTAACGATTAGTAATTTTATTCTCTAAAGAACTATTGAAAGAAGAATTAGGAGGTAATAAATGACCATTTAGCTCAATAGTAGTGTTATTGTTAGAATTAATACTAGGGTCTAACATCACCGACATAGAGAATCCATCGCAATGACCCTAGATCGATCGGTAACTGAGAAATATAGGATGAGGAACAAGTAGGCACATAAACTTGCTGCCAAGTCCCAGTCCCAGCAGATGATACCACCACATCATCCATGAGCATTGACTTCTGAGAAAACAAAGAGGAAGAATCATAACCGCCACCCCCTCCTCCAGAAGTGACCTACTCCCTGTACGATAGATGGGGGTTAGATTTAACCAAATCTAGTGTCTTATCTGTTTCCAATCTACCGGTATTCTCAAGCATCATGGGAGAAAGATCATGAGGAAGCCCCTTAGATCCAACGAATTAATCACTTGCATAGGGGCAATATCAACCAACGGAGAAAGAGGGCTTGCTCCGTCTGGCATTTGGAAGCCAGACCTACTATTATTAAGGTGCTTAGATGGAGAAGTGAGCACCTTATTTCCTATAAAGTGTAGACCTTAGCCTGAAACTTCATGCGAAGTAGAAGGAGACTATAAGTGAGCAAGGGGGAAAGGCCAAAAAAGGAGAACTCAATTGACCTCATCAATGACTGAGAGAAAAAAAAAAATCTTTTCCTCCATCTGTGTCTAGCCCTAACAAATTGAAGCCAGTGACGAATTCCCTTTAAAGACTTAGCCATCAAAACTTCCACAAAAGAATCCCTAAAAGAATAAAATCTTTAATAGAAGCGACTGTAAGAGCATTTGAGAGTGATCTTCAACTAATGGCAAATCGCTACTGGCTAATGCAGCGAGGCTGAACTGCCAGCTGGTAGTGAGTCAAAGGTCGAGGGCAAGAACGAGAGCGAGAGGGTTTTTGAGTGCCAAGAATTCTAAACATCCCATGATAAGGAATACCTTTTCAAGGGTGTAGTGATGGCGACAATGCCTAAATTTGCTGTTAAGAATCGATTTGGTGAATATATTACTTAGTTTATTTTTCTCTAAATGAACAATTTGGTGTTGTGGTTGGATCCTTGAGTTCAACACCGTTTCTAAACATTGTGTTTTAAGTTAGAAAATTTCTTATGTAGCTTAATTTATTAGTTTTTATATCTTTTGGATACTTTTACTTTTTTTTGCCAAATGCTTTTGTTAATGGATTTAGTTATTAGGCTATCATTTTTTGGCTACTATTCGATTTACAGGAATCCATTCGGCTAGAAGGTAGGCTTTATAGGAAAAAAAAACCTTTTTTTACGTTTGCTTTTTAGAAAAGATTAGAATTGCGCAAGGGTGGAATATATGACATTTTCTTAGGATCTATTCGACAACAATTATTGAAACCAACTTTTCCAAAAAAATGCTTATTCTTTATTATTTCAATACGTCAACTTCTTAATTATGCATAAAAGCTTTCAAAAATGTTAATTTCAAAAAACTATAAAGACTAACTTTTACAAATACATTGCTTATAAACTACTCTCATAATATAAGTTATTGGTATTAAACTTTTCTAATTCTTATTTTTAATTCTTTTAGCTTTAATTGGCATAATCTGATAACTTCTGAAATGCCATGTCCATAAGGAAATTGAAGATCATTCCAAAGAATAAGAACATTGAATCTTGGTTTATTGCAATTAGGGGAAGTTGTCACTTCATTAAAATTACTGGGTATGTTGATATTGAGGTGAAATAAACACCCTTTATTTGTTTAGTGAGAAACATCCATCACAATAAAGAATAGATGTTGATAATGGCTCATTGTCACAGTGGCTGCGAGAACTTTAAACTCGCCACAGGTCCTGGATTCGAATCCTGAGGCATGCATAAAAATTTACCTAAACCGATAACAAAAAAGAAAAGAAAAGAAGAATAGATGTTGGAATCACTTGTTGTGTACTTAAAAAAATAGAAAACATGTCTTCTTTTCGTGTTGAGTTGGATGCTGTAAATCATTATTTATCTTTATATTAGCAAAAACGAAAACAACTAGCCTTAGCATCTTGACATGCAACATACCAAAGCTAATCACACATATATATAGAGAGTATAGATCTATTAGATGCTCCCTCAACATTTAAAACCACTTTTATATCCAACAAATCTGGTTTGTGGTTTTTTAAAAAAAATTCAAAATTTAAAAACGTTACACCCACTCCCTCCCTCCAAATTAAAATCTAAAAAATATTTAAATCAACCACCCCCCTCCCATTATCTTAAAAAACCCTCACCCTATTTCTACACCCGCACCCCCCATCCACCACCGCCGTCTCCCCCGGACGCCTTCAATCGCGACAGCAACATCAACCTGGATGCCGCCGCCCTCTCCCCTGGACGCGAGATCGCGTTCCTGTCGACGTCGGCGGACGCGAAGGAGAAGACGAGGTCCCATACCTCGTCCGGAAACGCTGCAAGCGTCACTACGACCAGCGCCACCATCTAGACCCTTCGATTTGCCCGCTCCTCTGGTCACCTGCTCCTGCCTCCAACGTCCTCCCCTCCATGCCCCCCCTACGACCTCTCCTCCAGCCCAAGCCATGGCGACGATTGAAACGTAGTTCGGCGGACATGAAGGACAAGCAAGATCGCGTTCCTGTCGGCGTAGGCGGGAGATCTTGTTCCATGCCTTGCAGACGAGCGAGATCGCGTTCCATGCTTTTGTATTACGAATTTGTGAATGTTATTTACTATTCATAACTGTTTCATTTAGTATTAATGTTTCGTAACAAATCTCTTTCTTTTCCTTTAAATACCGATTTCTAAATCGTAACACGAAACTGTTTCAAAAACGTAAAACTGATCTTTTGCAACATATATGGAGGGATAAATATTGATTTCTAAATCGTAACACGAAACTGTTTCAAGATCATGCTACTGATTTTAAAAATATATAACATTGTTCGATAATATAGAACAA
>JAMKQA010070593.1:0-12637 GCA_024699735.1 Posidonia australis | reverse complement strand
CCCCCCCCCCCCCCCCGCGGGGGGCGGATGTCCGACAACAACGCCGAAAAAATTAGTCGACGACAACTAGGGTTTCTTTGCCCTTTTCTCCTTTTTATTTTCAAAAGACCTTGCTCATGATACCATGTGATGGAGAAAGAATGAAAAATTATTATTACTGATGGTAGGAGTTACATATATATAGGGATATCCACTTAATGGATATCCAACAACTCAAATAGACTAATAGCCAACTAATAAGTCTAACAAAAATATATAACAAAGGACAAGATAACAATAAAATATAATAAGATTTAACATCAAAGCATCAGTATAAAAAAAATATATTAACATTTAAATAAATTAAAAAAAATAAGTTTTAATAACTCTTAGCTTAACAAAACAAAATATATGAGAATAACAATGTCTTAGACGTAGTCAATATTGAAGAACACAAAAAAAGGACTAAATGAGAATCTCATAATCTCATTCACTTTCTTCGTCATCTAATAAATCATCAAATTATCCTCTAAAGTTCACTTAGTCAATATGTAAGGGGGAGAGAGGACTGCTACCGGCTGACGCTTTTCCACAAGGATGGAACACTGGATTCTTGTTCCTGTTTATATATGTGCAGTTCTGGGTGGATTAGCATCTGGATCCGATTAAGTAAAAACGCCTGGGCGCCTAGGCACCAACCTCGATAAGTATGGGTGACATTACTTTTCACATGTATAGCTTCGCAAATAGTTTACAACGACGCACGTATTTAACATTCCTTGTTAAATATTAATAAGCTAAAAGATCATCCAGAAACCACAAAGATGAATCAGCAGGTAAATATGATAGAACTATAGCATTAAAAAAACATAAGAAAAGAGCTCTACATTGTGATAGCCTGATAGGGAGAAACAAAACAAACAGTTGTTTATTTTGCATCTGCAGTTTAGAAGGGTAATCTGAGCTTCAAGCATACAAGGTTAAGATAAATGCCCTTCCTGAGTGAACCAAGTAGATGAGTTAATATACATACCGCAGTATGAGACTTTAACCATGTTTGTAACGGATTGCTAGGAATATCAGGTACAAAAGGATCCCCATATAAGAAGTCAGGAACCACCACAAAGAATCCACTAGCTGCTACTTTGTCTGCCAGCATCCTGTGCATCATGTTTTACATGAAAATATATTGAACTACAACGTTTTGCTGGAAAAAGCTTTTAGGAGAAAGGGAAGGAAAGCAAAGCAGACTCAGTTTGTTGTGGTGGATTTGTACCAGTTGTTTGCTTGGTACAAAACATAAACAAAAAAGAAAGTAAGAGAAAAAATTGCTAGGGTTCTCAGAAGAAGAAATATGATCTGGGCTTAGGAACCAAACCCCAAAAGCTAACTTACTGAGGAGGGAGAGCCTATCCCATATCAACCCACACAAGTTGTTGTTCACAACCAATGTGGGACTGTTATTGCTACATTATGGTACACAACAAAATAAATTATAGATTTTTTTTTCTTAGTTCGTTGAAAATTATTGGAAGAAGAAGAAGAAGAAAGAGTACCATACCTTAGGTTTGGGGCTTCATATCCTGCAGAAAGAATAAAACAATTACAGATTTCTCCGAATCTAAAAAGAAGAAGGTAATTTTTTTTACTTGAAAAGTAAATACAAAATAAAGACAGAGATCCAGCCCATATATTACACATGGAGAAAAAACCATGGTTTTTTGTCACATAAGCCATGAGACCAGCAACAAAAAGAATATACTTATGCTACATTACTGATGACGATGATTGGAATGATTGGAGAAAGTTAAAAAAGAGAAGAAAAAAGGTGTTATATCAAAGGGTACCATAGACATCAGAGACGAAAAGAATAGCTTTGGTAGAGTCGGGGCTTCCGGCGACATAAGCCTTGAGACCGGCGAAGCTCTCCAGCACCGACCCTTGCCCGGAGGCGGGGTTCAGAGCCGGTGGATTCTCGCAACACTCTGCTCCCGCCATCAAATCAACACTCTGCTCCAGCCAAGCCACCGATGGAATTGCTGGAATGGAGATCCCAAGGACTCTTAGGTAGATCTGGAAATGTTTGGACTGTTAGGAAGCCGGCCCCGCCAGGCTCTACTGTATTTCGCACCGTGCCGGCCCTGGACCAGTCAGGTTGGGCCGATTTTGGACCAGTCTTCACTAATTTATAACAATTTTAAAATTAAAAAAATAATTATTTAATAACTCAAATATTAAAATACATTGATAATACAATTAACATGAATGATAAATAGTTGTTAATACATTGATACATGAAAGAAAAGGAAAAACTTGAGATCACCCTGATACTACTATTATAGCAGGTGTTTTGGAATAGAGGTAGGAGATCCTGAAAGTCCAAGGATTGAGTAAATAAAGGAAACAATGATTGACTAAGACCAATGCAAGGTTCAACGTCCTCTAGGAACAAAACCACGATAAAATGGAAGGCTCTCTCACCGTATCGTTGACAGTGGTAGATTTAAGAAAAAAAAAATTTATGATGGGTCATAATTATACAAATGACAAATCTTTCAAAAAAAACAAAACAATCCCAAAAGCAAACTTACTGAGGAGGAAGAGCTTATCCCATATTAAGCCACACAAGATGTTACTCCAATGTGGGACTATTTTTGCTACAGTATGGCACACAACAAATCCACTCTAAATGACTTTTACTCTCACCATCAAATCAATTCCACCAATGGAATTGCTGGAATGGGGTACCTGCTGTTATCTATCTGCTCTATATAGGAAATAGTCTATATGGTCTCCTGAGGACTTCTGGTAGACCTGGAAGCATCTTGCAGCACTCTGTTCAAACCACCAATGGACCACTCTGAATGGAATGGAATGACTTTTTTTATTCACGTCTCTCTCCCTCTCCCTCTCCCTCTCCCTCTCCCTCTCCCTCTGATTTGGTTGATCCTTCGATTCGACGTGAAGAATAAGTATGTGTGCGGCTTTTGTTTAGGTTTGTGCTGCCCGGCTTTGTTTTGCCTTGAGGTCGTGGTGTCTCATGTGGGGGGTGATTGTGAATCGTGGTGGGAGGCATGTTCTATGTTCTTATTGCATTGTTGATGGCCCGTAGGTGAGTCGTGATCCTAAGATATGGTAATTTTTTATACATATTTTTTAAGATTCACCTTATAAATTAGATTATTATGTTGTATGGTATATGTACTTCAATTTTTCTTACCATCTAACAATCCAAACTCCTTCATCTAATGATCCTAAGATATGGTAAATGTTAGTAAATTTTAACTAATGGATTGAAAAACTACTTTTTTTAATTTCTAAATTTCTTATTGAAAATATAAAAAATAGGTCACCCAAAGCCCCATTTTTGTCATATGTGTGTGTGTGTGTTGATGCATGGCTTCGACATAGGTGTGTATGTGGATACATGGGTTCGAAACAATTTTGTGTACTATTGTCATTATTCATTGTCAACGTAGAAGTGAATCTATATATTTTAAATCTCCATGTGAATCTTTGTTTGTTTTTTTCCCTCAAAAGTTTCAAAGTACATGAATGTTACCTTCTTCATTATAAATTAATTTTTTTCTATAAGTAGAGGTGTAAAAAGGACCAAGTAGTCCATAAATAACTCAATCCTCCAATAGCGGTGGGCCTAGTTGGGTGTAACCGGCGACCTCAATCCAACCCAATGGATGGAAATTCCAATTATTTTTTTCCCTTTCTTCTTTATTATTTTCCTATAAACATTTTCTTAATCCATTTCATTTCTTCACAATTTCTCAATTCTTCTTTATTCTCTACATAATTGCATTCTCAACTATCTCTACACATTGCTACTTTGCTGGTGCTACAGTTCCACTTTGGCTTCCACAACTTTGATTCATTACTCTACCCATCTATCTCCACTACTTCATCTTTCTGAACTTTTGCCTTCATTGCTTCATCGTTCTGCTTACATAATTACAAATTTTTTTACTTCTAATTCCTCTGATTTCTCTTTTTCTTTACCTTCATATTTTTTTTATTTTATTTTTTTTATTATTTTAATTAGTTACAATGGCTAATTCATCAAACTCAAATATTCCAATCCAAGATTTTGTAAATAATATATATTCACAAACCCAATCCACAACCACTCGAAAAGTTAAGAGAAGAACAGCTCATTATTGAAAAGATTTAACTCCACACCCAATCAATTATGAAATATGTTACTGTAATTACTGTGGTAGAGACCTTACTTGTAAAAAAGGGGAGTAATGGTCATTTAAATAGGCATCTTTTAAATTGTAAAGGAAAAAAATCAATTACAAGAAAAAACAGATTTAAAACAAACTTAATTGCAAGTAAGATCTAGTGGTATAATTAATTGGAAATATTCTACGGAAGAAACTAAACATGGATTAAAAAAATTATAATTCAAGACGAACAACTTGTTATATTTTCTGAAAATAAAAAAATTGAGACGTGTATTCAAACATATATAAATCTACAATTTAAAAGTCATTCTAGAAATACTACTAAAAATATAATGCACAACAAATATATTCAAGATAAGGATATTTTAATTCAATTTTTTTTAATTTATTATGTAAAATATTATAAACTTCTGATATTTGGATGGACCCAAATAATTTTCCTTACTTGTATTTAACTACACATTGAATAGATATATCTTGAAATTTACAAAAAAGAATAATTACATTTAAAATATTTGATCATCCACGTACTAGTAAAACTATTGCAAATGTTATAGAAGCAATTAATAAGGAGTTTAAAATAAACAATAAAATTAATACAATTCCTTTTGATAAAGTTACAAATAATAATGTTACGATTGATATATTGAGAAGAATTTTAAAGCCTATGTTAAATGGTGATTTATTTCATTGTAGATGTAGTTTTTATGTTCTTAATTTAATTGTATAGGAATATTTACAATATATTAGACCATATTAGAAATATTAGATTATCTATTTTATATATTCAGATATCACCTAAATATTAGACAATTATGTGTAAATAATGACGTCAAATCTAGGAAATTTAAATTGAATATTCAGCATAAATGGAATTCAACATATAATATGTTAAATTCATGTTTACCTTGTAGTAATTTCATTACAATGTATTATAATAGAAAATCAAATGATCTTTTAAATGATGATGATTGAAATCATTGTATTATAATTCATAAGTTTTTTTTCCTAAATCGATAGATGAAGTTGTTGGAGGATTATAATTCATAAGTTTTTAAAATCTTTTTATTTTACTACTAACAACTTGTCTGGATAATATTATCCTACTAGTTATCGTCTTTTACCTAATCTTTTTAAATTCATTAATATTTTCGCATCATATAGAGATGTCCTATGATTTCAATATACTATTGCAATAATGGAACAAAAATATAATTCTTACTTGAATAAACCTCTAATGTGATGTTATTTAGCAATAATAATGAATTCTAAATATAAATTAGTCACTTACATGGTAAGTATTGATGAATTTTTACTAATATGAATAAACTTGATTAAGTAGATAACTTTAATTCTAATGTTAAAGAAACTGTGTATAAATTGTTTGACGAATATGTTGATGAATTCATTGATAATAGTAATTCTATAGTTGCTCCTTACTATCCTATAACAAGAGATAACGATGATGATTCAACAATGTGAAGTAGAATTTAAAAAAAAAAGATAAATATTCTAAATCAACATGTAATAATGAATTAGAAACTTATTTAGAATGTGATTTTGGTTTTAATGAAAATATTGAATTAGATATATTAAATTGATGGTTTATTAACTCATATAGATAACCTATTGTTTCATGTATGGCAAAAGATTTACTAACAATTTTATCGTCCAATGTGGCATCGGAGTCTATTTTTTTGCAAGCAAAAAAGTTTTAAATAATCAAAGATGTAAATTATCAAAGGAATAAGTGGAAGCTTCAATTTGCCTAAAAAACTAGTATGATACTGTAGATAGAATTCAAAATTTGAAGTTGAACGACGAATTAGAAGATGATGATAATACGACTTCTACAACAGACACAGAATGAAACTTTTATTAATATTGTAATTATAATTTGTTGTAACTTGAAATTTTTTTTTTATTTTTTTTATTTTTTTTTAAAATTTAATTATTTGAAAATAAATATGTTATTTTTATTTAAATTGTAAACTTTATCTATTCTTTTTTAAAAATAATTTCTAACATACACAAATAAAAAAGACCAAAAGACCTAACCCAGTCTAATCCTCCCTCAAAGGACTCAAGGACCCATCCCAACCCTACCCTCAGGCCTGATGAGTCAACAAAGGTCGGAGAGCCAAGGCTACGCTGAAGACCTAACCATGGAGGGTTAACTCAACTCAAGCTCTTTCGCGTCCGCTTTTTTAATCTAATCACTATTGCACCTCTACCACTTTTATAAATTTAATGAATCAAACAGTCAAATCTATCATATTTAAGGTAGAGAAATAATCCCTTACAGGACAACAAAGGGAACTATATGATATTGTACACAATTTTTTCTCTAACGGTTGACGAAAGGCATAGTTTGATCATTAAGTTAATAGAAAAATCTTATCATGCATCTTTACAAAAAATTGCGCATGAGACGTAGTTGCCCGACACACACCAAAAAATTGTCAGATTTTAATAACATAAAACTTTTCATTTTATCGTTAATTTTATTGTCAGAAATCACCAATGTTGCTCCATTCAAATTTTAAAAAATCAACAACGTTACTACAGCAAAATTGCAGCATCCCTCCACTAGAGCTCACCGAAGTAAATGAGAGTAACATCAGCGCCTTAGAATATTATTTTGACAAGAAAAATTCAGATGTGGCTTCACCTTAATAAAAGAAGAGACCTGCAGTCTAGACTACTACTCCTGGAAATTTAGTTACTTCAGAAAGACCAGAAAACTTAAGAACATCCCAACAGACTAGTTAGATGAACAGACTTCACATGTCTTTGATCTATTCCAGGATACAAAGAGCAACATCCTCAGTTTGTAAATGAACTTCAACCTCAGTCAAATTGTCATGATGGTTCGAATACATGAAGCTTGCAGCCAGAATATGCATTGAAGCTTGCAGACAGAATCTGCATTTTGCAAATTCGGATCACAGACCATCTGCATTATGCCATCCTTTTGTGCAGACAGGATATTCATGAAATCATTCTCTTTTCTATTTTTCAAACGACTTTTGATAATATTCATCGTAGAAAACTCTATCCACAAAATCATTGTCATAGTTAGTGATAATGCTAACTTCAATAACCAATATGTTAGAAAATATATACGATATTACTTCAAACTCCATAAGTTTCTGAAGTAATACCTTTGATAAACTTCAATTCTATTATCTCGTGAACATCTAGAATATATTAATGATACTAAGATTATTTTTGTTTAGTTCTTAATGAACAAACAAGTGACAAGTTGATAGTAATGAGTATATCTAGACATGGAAAACGGACCGGGCCGGCCCAGGCCCGCCTGACCCAGCCTAGACCCGACAAAAACGGGCTAGACCGGCCGACCCGCCTAGGCCCGCCGGATAGGTCCATTTTGGCCCGTGGGAACCGGCCGGGCCGGGCCGGGCCGGCCCGCGCTGTGCGCGGAAAATGGTCGTCGACCCGTGGGCCCGGCCGGATGCGGGCCATGGGCCGTGCCGGGCCCATGGCCTATTGCGGCCGGTCCGACCCGGTCCGAGCCTGGATAGGCCGACTGCTTCGTGGGCCGGGCCGGTCCGACCTGGCCCGTTTTCCATGTCTAAGTATATCAGTTGGTTTGTTGTGCCATGTCATTCTCTCAGTAAAACCAAATCCACTTCCAACCACCCCCATCGTTATCTTGCTGATGTTAGAAGTGGAGAGAAAAAACGAGGATGACTCACTCAAAGATGAGACCATGAGAGGGCAGAAAAGGATTTTTATGCAAACTTCAACAACAACAAAATTAAAGATCACTGGCTTGGGCCAATAGAAGTAGAGGAAGAGGACAACTCACTCATAGGTGAGACTGTGAGAGGAGGGCAAGTTGGTAGGTGGCTTGTCGGACAACTGACGACTTGGAGAGAGAGGAGAGTAGCCACTAGCCAGTAGGAGACTTGTTGACGTTGTTGCCGTCTACAGATGGTGTTGTGGTTACAGAGTGTGGGCTACCGCTGTAAACGATGGTGCGGAGACTCGTTGCGATGTTGTGGTGTCGATGCACCGGTGAAGTGCTTTGTAGCTGTGCATTATTGCCACTCCTCTTCCCAGGCCCGCCCGACCCAGTTCGAACTCGACAAAAACACCCGTGGGCCGTGCCGGGCCAGATCGGCCGGCCCGCCGAATAGGCCCATTTTGGCCCGCGGAAACCGACCGGGTCGGGCCGGGTCGGCCCGCGCTGTGTGCGGAAAATGGCCGTCGATCCGTGGGCCCGGCCTAGATGTGGGCCATGGGCCCGGCCGTCGACCCGTGGGCCCGGCCGTCGACCCGTGGGCCCGGCCTAGATGCGGGCCATGGGCCGTGCCGGGCCCATGGCCTGTTACGGCCGGCCCGACCCGGTCCGAGCTTGGACGGACCGGCTGTTTCGTGGGCCGGGCCGGTCCGGCCCGGCCCGGCCTGTTTTCCATGTCTAAGTATATCAGTTGGTTTGTTGTGCCATGTCATTCTCTTAGTAAAACCAAATCCACTTCCAACCACCTCCATCGTTATCTTGCTGATGTTAGAAGTGGAGAAAAAAACGAGGATGACTCACTCAAAGATGAGACCATGAGAGGGCAAAAAAGGATTTTTATGCAAACTTCAACAACAACAAAATTAAAGATCACTGTCTTGGGCCAATAGAAGTAGAGGAAGAGGACGACTCACTCATAGGTGAGACTCTGAGAGGTGGGCAAGTTGGTAGGTGGCTTGTCGGACGACTGACGACTTGGAGAGAGAGGAGAGTAGCCACTAGCCAGTAGGAGACTTGTTGACGTTGTTACCGTCTACAGATGGTGTTGTGGTTACAGAGTGTGGGCTACCGCTGTAAACGATGGTGCGGAGACTCGTTGCTATGTTGTGGTGTCGATGCACGGGTGAAGTGCTTTGTAGCTGTGCATTATTGCCACTCCTCTTCCCTTGTCGTGTGTGTCAGGAATATGGAATTAGGATTTAGGGCTTGTGTTGAGTGTTGAGTGAGGCATTTACATGATAAATTGCATTTTAAGTTGGATAAACTACATATTATCCTGTACCTTTTTAAAAATCAGGATAACTCCTTTGCCTCACCCAACCTCAATGTGCATCTACCCTTACTCGTTAACCTGAAAACGATAATTAGAATCCATTTGCGTTCCGATGGACGTCTATTTTCTAATAATGGGCGTTTGTTAATAGCAATCATTAATAGAAACTGGATGCCTGTTTGTGCTTTATGATTAGTGGACATCTACTTTAAGTAAAGTAGATATTCAATAAGTGAGGTGGATGTTTACTAAGTGAAACGGACATCCGTTTTTCATTAGTGGATGTCTACTACACATTAATGGATGTCTATTTTTTTATGTTAATGGAAGAATCCTTCTTCTCAAATAAATAATTCATAAATTTTTATAAAAATCATGGACGTCTATGTTGATAGGTAAGACATCCATTTTGATAAATAAGATGTCCATTTTTATAAATAGGACGTCCATTTTGTAATACAAAATATCTTATATTTGTTCATTTAGTTAAAATATATTATAAATGATTTATTATACCTTAAAAACTAATATTTATATTTTTAGATACATTGTCTTATTTAAGGCCTATTTTGAGCGTAAATCAGGCCATAATTTTGAGTCGTAGGCTAGACTAGGCTAGATTCAGGCTTGAGATGGACCTTGTTTGAGCGCAAACCGGGCTATGGGTTGCAAGAGAAAATCCCTAGCCCATGGTTCTATTGGGTTCGAACTAAGCTGACCTAAGTTCAATTTTGGATCAACCAACTCAATATTTTTTCACGTTGGATCTTGAACTACGACCCAGACTTAATTTCCAAGTCTATTGTTAGGTTTTGGTCCTTATCGGTGAATTTCATTCTTCATAGATAATTAAAGAAATTTTTACTTGAATGTCTTTTTAAAGTAGTGTATTTGCTAGTATTCCCTTAGATAACACTTATTTATCAACTTGACCTTACAAAATCAAACTCTTATCTCCAATACCTTTGTAATTAACAAATGTAATATAACATTAGTTTACTCTGTTATCTACATGTTGCATGACAATAACATCCTTACTTATATGTCTTCATGAACTTTATTTTACGGTAATGGTGATGGATGATTAGGGTTAATGTATTCTAGGAGAAGGAGGTAGGAAGAGGAAAAGGGAAATAATTAAGTTGTGAGTTGGGTTGGTTTTTGAGTTAAGTTTTTTAGAAAGGGATAGGTTAATAATTTAACATTTAGGATTAGGTGAAGGAAGCTAATATTGTGGGTGTTAGAGTGTAACGTTTCATTTTGTAAGGATACGTGGATAAATAAGTGTTAATTGAGGGCATGTAGGCAAATATGATACTTTATAAGGATATTTAAGTAAAAATTTCATAGTTAAAGGATAGGGAACATTGTTAGGGCATGAAAAGACCATTTTTTCTTATATTTGTCTTTGTATTCTCTAACTAAAAATGTTTATTTGCATGCTCTGACAGTAGTCTTTACCTTTTTGACTTTTTATGTTCCTTTTATTGCAAATTTGTCCATGTATAGTCTAGAATATTGTTCACTGTTGCATCCACTTTTATTTCTATTACGTATTTAGTTATTTACTATAGGCAATGATACCTATATTTTTTATTTTTATATTTGTTTTACTGCACATTTATTAGTGTATAATCCATAATATTGTCTACTTGTTGCATCCCACTTTTATTTCTATTGCCTATTACTATTATTTCCGTTGCATATTACATTAATATTTGTTGCATAATGTGAAAAATTAATCTTACACATTTTGCTTTTGTCTGTGGCAACATCATGCTACAACTTTTATTACGTTATAATGTTTATTTCATAACATAGAATATATATCTGTATTATATATTATAACTACTCTTGTTGGATATTATTAGTATTCTCATTTCATATTGTTACTATTCTCGTTGTATGTTAAGTTAAAGTTACTCCCGTTGTGTGTTAAAGTTATTCTTGTTGTCTATTTCTACAATTATTTTTTTATTATATATTTTATTTTATAAGACCTGTTTTGTTATTTTGATATACTAGTATGCTACTCTAGTCTATAACTTTGACAATTGAGTATGTCCCATTCAAAAGTAAAGATGGTCCACTAATCCATTGCCAAATGGCACATTTTTATTGAAGTGTCTGTTTTGAGTGTTCAAATTTACATCTTGTCAACCTCCTTAAAATATATGGATATTGAAATTTACAACTATAACTAGATCATTGCAACTGTTTTTAATCATTGCAACTTTATAAGAAAACACCAACAAATTAATGTTATCTATTTCATAAATATTGTGGGAGATTCTATGTTTTAAGTGGATATGAGTAGACATGGAAATCGGGTCGGATCGGCCCAGCCTGGGTCCAGTCTAGCACGGGTCCAAAAAAAGTAAACATGGGTCGACCCGGGAACAGTAAAAAATATATATAACAAGGTCAAACCAGGCAGCCAAGCCCGTTTAAAAAAAAAAAAAAAGAACAGGGCCGGGCCAAGTAGCCCGGCTCGTTAAAAAAAAAAAAAAAAGAACAAGGCCCAACCAGGCAGCCAGGCCCGTTTAAAAAAAATAATAATAATAACAGGGCTGGGCCAGGCAGCCAGACCCGTTTTAAAAATAAAAACATAAAAAAAACAGCTCGACCCAAAAAATTCATGCAAATTATGGTCGTTGCTATGCAATGACCATTTTCCTTTTTTTTTTTTTTTTTTTTAAATCATTATTTTTATCCTATAAATACCCCTCTACTCCATTCGTTTTTCTTCGCAACTCAATCTTCTCTTTTACAACTTTCTCTACTACAAATTTCTCCTAATTTTCAAGTAAAGATTTCGCTGTTTGGCTTTGGATTCCGCCCGATTTTCTACTCCAGACTCCAGTCTCCATGCGACACTAGCTGAGCCAGCAACATCAAAATTTCTCTACTTCTAATCCCTTCATTTTTGGGTTTTGGTTTTTGTGGGTTAAGGATTTTATTATTTTATATTCATTTTTATATTAAAATGAAAAATATTGGTAATGTTGGTAACCATAACTATATCCCTAGTATGGAGTCAGATCAGCCTCAATCTACCCTAACATATACTACATAGTCCACAGCTACTAAAAAACCTAGGAAACAAAGTTCTTGGGTTTAGGAGCATGTTACATTAGACCTTGTAGATCAAACTAGGTGTTACTATAATTATTGTAATACAACATACACGTCCTAGGGGAGGGGGTGTAGGTCATATATCTAGACATTTACAAAAATGTATACCTAAACATAATAAAGATGATAACACAGATTTAAAACAATCAAAATTACAAATAGGATCTAGTGGTATAATTAATTAGAAATATAATACAGAAGAAGTTAAGGAAGGAATAACTAAATTTATAGTACAAGACGAACAACCATTTTCTTTTTTTGAAAATAAAAATTTTGAATCAT